>MINK01172980.1:0-32725 GCA_001735545.1 Phormia regina
TTTTCAAAAAAAAAAAAAAAAAAAAACACAAAAAGTCATATTTTGTTTAATGTTCAAATACAAAATTGTTTATTTTTGGACTTGGTAAAGGTATTGACTGCAAATTTATTTTAAACAATAGATAATATTGTTCTTTAATAATAGTAAAACCATTCGGAAATACTAGGATATATATGAAAAATACTATACCAATAGCAAGCAAAATTATGTTGCTTAAAAATTCAAACGCAAATAATTCGAAAGCTATAAGAGATAAATTGTACTGCAGCATGTTTCTTATAGGTCTACAATATATAGAAATATTTGGACGAGGAAAAATTTCGTAAGCGATTATAAATTTTTTTGTCATAGGTACCGTACTTTGAGCCCCGTTAGCTCTGCCACAGAGGGTTTTGTTATGTCGTCAAACTTAACATTTCATGCAAATCCAACCAGAGGATCATAAGTTACAGATTTATTTCCAAAAAATCTCGATTCTACCCCATTGTACGCTGTATACATGGGTATTTTTACTTAACTATGAATAAAATCAAGATTTGTGCATCAATTTTTAAAATACGTATTATATTTTATTCTCAGCTTTACCGGTTTTAAGATAAAGATAATAAACTAAAACATTTTTGATGATTTCAATGATTAAAAGTAAACAAATTTTGCATGATAAGTTTTAAGTTAAGATAAGTTTTGGACACTTATTTTAAAATAACTTTAACAAAAATTATGTATATATAATTTGAAGATATTTTTAGTAGAATATATTAAAGTAATAGCCTTACTATGGACTTAATATTAGACATGTCCATAAAAAAATCCAGACCTAATGGAAAAAAAACTAAAAGCAGATTCGTATTAAACACATCAAAAAGTATTAACTACAACTATTCGTCTTTGATGGAGGATTTTTTTGTCGACCAGTGTTATTTATTTAATATCTTAAAAATTTATAAAAAACTCTCATTACTTACTGTCTATAAAATTAAAATGTCTTTTACATAAGATTAAACCGTCCATAAACCTTTTCAATAATGTCACTTAACATTTCAAACAACTTTTTTAACAAATTAAAGCTTTCAATATGTTAAATATATAAATACTTAATTTTACTTTTTACATAATTCCAACGAAAATGTCACACTGTGTTGACACCTTCATTATATGGCCAGCATTAACAGTTATTAATTGAATAAACCATCAATTTTCTGTTAAATCACTTGTTAAAGCCCCAAACAAATTTGTCCGTAAACAAATCTGTAAATTACACAAAATAATAACCAGACAACAACTTTATATAAAATACAAAAAAAAAAAAAAAAAACAAGAAGAAAAATATATTAATAAAAAGTCTTTTAAAAACTAAAAATGTAATAATCATTAAAGATAATGTTAATAAATTTATAAAAATTATTGAAAATATCTTATGAAAAAGTAGACATCAAACAGCAGGAATCGCTGAAAAAACAAGGCATAACAGAGGAAAGCTAAGGTATTAAATGCAACCAATGGTCAATCAATTTTTAAACAGCAATTTAGGCTTGATTAAACATAATATTTGGTTACAATCATGTTGCCACTAAAATACAAAAGATAAACATAACAACTAACACTAAAGACACTAAAGAGACAGCGACGTTTGTTGTCAACGACAACAGTCACAACGATGGCGACGTCGACAAGTTTGACAGTTTAAAAACCGTGTATCTTTACTATTTTTCTACACTTAACAACAACAGCAACAATTTAAATATAAACAAGAGGTTGGTCATTTTAAGCCAACAACCAAATAAACATTACCAACAAATAAACAAAAACAACAACAACAAAAAAGCCATAACAATCTTTTTAACATGCATTGAAATACTTGTAATTGAAGTTTATCTGAATACCCATATAGAAACAAAATTTCCGACATATGTCTTTAGTTAGGTTTCTTTGTATTAGACATTTTGTGTTTGTTTGGTGTTTCTTTTTTTTTGGGAAGGAATTTTGAATGGATTTTTATGTGGTTATTTCTTTCGTTATCTTGCGACATAAATCGTTAGTGTCAATTGTGGCGCGACACTGCAAGGCGTCTGTTATAAACTTTCACTATTGTCTTTCAGTTGCCACTAATCATGGTCATAAAAAAACTGGCCCCTACAGTTTAATATTTTACTTTAAAACAGAAAAAAAAACACACACACACGAAATATGAATGATTGAAAACCTTTTAAATAAACATCGTTTTCATTTCAAGTAGCCAAATAATTTAGCCAGGAGACCCTTTTCATTGTGTGGTGTGTATGTGTGTTTGTGGGATTTGCTTTAATGACACCTAAAGTCGTCAATCATTTGACAAATCTTAAATAAGTCAGTTTGAAAAAGTTTAAACAAAAAAATCTTTGTGGTCAGTCTGTGACGCAGTTGTACATGATGTGTAACAGTGGTTTGTAGGGAAGTATTTTTATGTATTTTTTCTAAAATTCCTCTTCATTGTGACATGATAGATTCGTAATTATATTGATAATAAAGAAATTAAATCTTTTAAAATCCAATTGCGATAACAAACAAATCTTTTATTAATTTTGAGCAAAACAATTCAGTAGTGACTTTTAAACGAAAAGCAATGGAAAGACCCATCCAATAAGCGATAAGTATATATATTCACTATCTATATGTATAATTTCCTAAGTTTTTTTTTTTTACTTTCCAGAGGTTTCTGAAGCCGTAGAAGTTCAAAATTTGGTTCACATAAATTACTTTGCATCCTATGAATCAACCAGGGAGCGGAAAAAAACGTTTTTTTTTTTTAATTTCTAAGTATTTTTCTCTATCTGAAGCTACCAGACATGGTAGAATATTTAAATTTAGAGCACTTATAAAACTTTTTGTCCTACAAATTCTAACGGAGCCAGTTTTAGAAATTTTTGTCAGGGAGCCGACAAAGCATTTTTTTAATTTCCACAACTTTTCGAAGCTGTCACATGACATAGAAGATTAAAATTTGGCTTGCTTAAGTGACTTTTTGTCCTAAGAATCTTAACTGAGCCGGATTTTTTAATTTTCATCAGGGAGCAGAAATAAGCGGATTTTTGGATATTTTTTAAGCATTTTTCCAGATCATTTCAGAGCTTTCTAAAGCTCTCTTTTAGCACTTAGCACTTTAATTCTCTTTTTAGCACAATTCGTTTCACTATCACAATAAATTTGTTTGAAAATTGATTGGGAATATCACATGCGCTTTTTTAATAATTCTGTAATATGTGAAGCTATGTCTAAATAACATTTCACAAAGCTGAAGTATTGCCGAATTGATTTGGAGGAGTATAGCATCCTAGTAGAAGCCTATTTGAACATGAAGGTTGACTCGTTTAGTTAAAGAGATATTTGGGTTGATACAAATTTTACATTAATTTTTGGCATCGAGTTTTTAAGTATTTGGTAGCCTTAATTAGGGCCTTAACATTTTTCGAATAATATTACGGTACGAATCATAAAAAATCTATCCAATAAAGATTTATATTCTTTTGAAGTTGAAACTTTTAACAAAATATAAATTATTGGCGGCATTTTCCCAAAAGGTGATAATATTCTTTCATTTCTAATAAATATATGTACATATATTTTTTACCGGATACACAAAATGATAGAACGTCTCTCTCTTATGCCCTATCCAAACTTTGTAATTTTGAAAAAAAAAGAACTTTTTTTAATTTTTTTTATTCAAAGTCTGTTGAAGAGTAACCATTCTCAGTCTTATCCACAATCTTATAATCAAAGCCCCCATACATGTGGCCTCCCGAAATAGGGACTTAAAGACCATTAATACCTTAAATATTAAAATTTCGGTAATCCCTTAAAGTTGCGTAAATTCCTACAAATATATCAATGTAATATTCTATGTGTAATTATATGTTATTTCTACAATCTTCTCAACAACTCTAAGCCCCCATACAAATGGACTCCCAAAATAGGGACTTGAAGTTCATAAATACGGAAATCGCGTAAAAGTGCATGAATTTCTACAAATACATATATCAATGTAATATTCGATATTTGCTTGTTATATTTTACAAATAGTACAAGTTTAGGCCCATAATTATCCCCAGGTTTAAAAGGTCTACGAATTTTGGTACACATAAAAAAATGGTTTTGGCTATCATATGATACAGCTTGACCCTCTATATTTCCTTTACTTGTTTACTAATAAATTTTCTCTTGGACTTAGTAAACATTTAACAATTATAAGTATTATATGCAGACTTTTCGGCGAAGTTTTTCAACACAGCTTGGAGTATGATATCAGGTTTCGTGATCTCAAAAGGTCTGAGTTCACTCAATAAGCAAGTCTATCACAATTGGCTTTTGATGAAGCATTTTAACTTAGTATGGAGTATAATATCTGTTCATAAGGAGTGAATTAAAAGGTTTCAGTTCATTCAATAAATAAATCTACCTGAAATAGCTTATGACGTTTTTCCATAAAGTCCACTTCATAGCAGTTTGTTTGGTAGCAAAATCGGCTCATTAACAGAGGAGTTATGAAGGAAATACTAGATACTATAATAAGTACAGTTTATATTTTCGTACGATATCTCTTACTTTATGTAACATTATATTTACGAAACTTTGGACAAATAAGTCAAGATTCAATTCAATTGGGAAACCAAAAAGTGCTTATATTGTGTTTTGATAAACATGCCGTGTGTAACATGTCGAAAAAATCATTTATGTTCATTTTCAGGATACTGGTAAGACTTTGAGACCATAGAGCTAGGTCCGCTTTTTTGTCTGTCAAAAAAATATTTTTAAAAAGGTTATAGGTCAAATTAACATTTCTGCAGATATCTTTTAAATAGGAGCATGTACACATAGTCCGAAAATCGTTATAAACTCGAAAATAAATATTAGGTGAAATTTTAGAAGGAAGTAGATGCTGTATATAAAGATTCGGCTAAGCTGTATATTATATTCCCACTATTTTACAATTTTCTTAAAACATATTTTAATATTGCGAAAATAAAAATTCATGCACAAAAACAGTTAAGAAATAATCCTCTTTTAAGAAATTAAACTTCTATACTTTTGTACGAGTTCATAACTCGTGGTCCTTTCAAATCCCTGTTGTTTCAATTTAGTACCGAATTCACGAATCCACAGGTGTTAACACCAGTCAAAAAATATCTGGTATATAATAACTTCATAAATTTTATTAAGAACAGTTTCAGTCCGCGATTTTTTATATTACTTTCCGCGAAACTATATAGAAATTATTAATTCATAATGCATCGTAATGGGGCCAAAGAAGTGGCCAGGTTGTTGAAAATGGGGCAAAGGATCCTTTTTAGAAGCTCTTAAATGTTTTTTATGGGAAAATGCCGATCTAGAAGTGGCCAGGTTGTTAAAAGAGGAGCAAATGGTGACAAAAGTCGCTAAACGGTAGCACGGAATCGATATCTTCATTAATTATGACTTTCTGTTTTTGTTGTCATTGGGATGTTATTTGGACTTTTGTGGATAAAATTTTTGAAAAGACCTAAAGATTTCACAGATGATGACCCACCTCTAAAAGCAGAATTTTCACTTGTAGACAATTTAAAATTAGCACTCAACCGAAAACTTTCCTTTACAGTTCTTTCTATCCTCTACTTCCCCTTTCCAGAACAGAAAGTAAACTTAATCACTGTGGTGGTAGTAATCATGAGTCAACAGTTTATATGTGCGTTTATATGGCATTCAATCTATCAGTAGCTGTACAATTTGACAGTTTTTTGACATTTTCAAATAAATTGATTTACGAGCTTTTATTTTTTTCTTCTTTGATATAAAAAATCTTTAGACATAATCACGCACAAACATTGAGCTACCTATGTTTAATTTTGGTTGTTTTCAAAAAATTAAACGGTTTTTTCTTATTCTTTTATTCTCCATTTAAAGATGGCGCTATAATTATAAGTTAAATTTGTATGTATGTGTGAGAGTGTTTGTATATCATTTGATAACTGTTTGCCTTTGCATTCAAAATTTAATAGAGATTTTATGAATAGCTGCGCGTGTGTGTGTGTTATTGTGTTGTAAGCTTTTATAAGCCGTTAATTTTTTTACCGCTAATTTTATTTTATAAATGATTTATGATATTTTTTCTGTTGTCTCATTTATTCAGTTTAAAAACGAGTCATAATCAAAAGTTCACATTTGTATATGTTTTTTTTTTTATTGTATGCGGACAATTTTATTTATGATTTATTCATTATAATTATTTAATGGCGTCTCTGTGTAGTTATATTTCAATAAGCTCATTAATCATTTTGTTATTATTGTCATACAATAATATTAAGTTAGTAAGTAGTTGTTTGTTTATTTCAGTTGATTTTATGTTTATTTGTCTTTTTTTATTTATTTATTTTTTTATTTTTTTGTTATTTTTCTAGTTACTTTTTTTCTTTTTGTGTTTAATCTCTGCATACCATCTTGTAACTGCTGCACTCTCTTCAAATAGTCATTTAACACTTTCTGGTCACTACCGTAATACACTTCAATGATTTGTCTATATAAATACGTGGACTGAGAGAAAAGTTTTTAGAAGACCCTTAAATTTTATTCAAAAATTATATTTTATTTCATTTATTTTTATCTAATAATTATAACGTTTTGAAATATATTAAATTAAGGACTGATAACAAGAATATGTAATTTAAAATATAGCCTTTTATAATGAAGGATTAGGAAGCAAATTATCCTTATTGTAACTTTACAGTAGCAGTAATTACTCTCAAGCTACTCTGATTATTATATTTAAAAAAAAAAAAAATATATATTAAGATTTCTCAGATGGATTTATACCTAAACACATATGTACATATATATTTTTTCCCTATATAAGAATTCTCCCTATATTTGTATTAGTAAACTATTCAATAAATATTTGTTCAGTTGTCATTATACTATGACTTTTCTATTTGTATGGCATTTGAAAGTTACAGTTAGTTATTTATTTGTTTTTCTGTACTCCCCTCTCTCTCTTTTCTCTCTTATATTCGTTCTTAATGTGCACAAAAGAAATTGTCGCCAGTTTGACACTTTTAAGAATTATGACATTTGTTTGAAAAATAGTTATTTATTTGTGCAGAGACCATATAAAAAATAAATACATACATTGTTTACTTTCAGTGGGAATTTATTTCTGAGATATGTGATACTCACTTTAATAAACAACAATTAGTATTTAAGTACGTTTAAGATTGCTGCACAATATGTGTTAGTAAATATAAATAGACAAATAATCCTATATTGTTATTTAAACCACACAAGTAATGCGATATGAACTTATATTTTTTAGCGATCAATAATAAGTTCATAATGTCCCAATATGTTATATAGCTGCTTCAATCCAGCAAAAAGGGAACTGAAAAAGAGCTGAAAATGTCATTAATTTAAGATTGTGTTGTCATTGGAAGGAGGTACTTAGTGGTAAAGAAGAGCTGCAGATGTTCTTTTTTAACCCATGGTTGTCATTGGTGGGATGTTCTTCTTTTATGCTTCTTGTTCATTTCTTTTGAAGTACTTTCATTAAAACTATACAATTTTACAATTTTTTAATAAAAATTCCATTTTAACCTTATTAAAAGATATAAAAAGGCTCTAAAATTGGTAAAATTTTAATCTTCTTGGAAATTATTAACCTTTTTTTCCGCTAATAATCCATTCATTTAGTTTTCCTTTTTTTGGAAATAATTATTAAAAACTTCTAAAAAAGTCTAAAATATGCACTTTGTTCAATTTTCGAAGTGGTAAAAATGCTTTTGATCGTTTTGTGAAATATAGATCCATTTTTCGACAAAGTTCTTAAAGACCTCTTAACTCCATTGGATGTAGTTAACTTATCTGAAATGCAGGTGGCACTTTGTTACTTATGAAAAATATTGTCCGTTAAAATATAATACAAAATCAAATATAGAACAATCTGACAGACAAACGGATTGTTCTTTAAAGCTGCTTAGATCTGGCTAATACAGTACGAATTATAATAGAGAAATTTATAGAATGGCCTATCCCCCTGTATATACTATTCGTAGATTTCGACACCATCATATGGTCTGTCATATGGAAAACACCATCTAGGAAAGAAGAATCCCCAGAAAATATTTCGAATCATAAGAACTATGAACGAGGATGGAAAACCATCAGTTATTCATAACAGAAACTATTTCTATTTTAACTGAAGCTGGAGTTAAACAAAGGGTCCCTTTATCAGATCAACTGTTGAGCTGTTGTATATAATTTTAATCTATTATATCATATCAACTGTTCAGAATTACAATGGTGAACAGTTGAGATGATAAAGAACCTCTTTGCTTATCTCCAGTTCCAGCAAATTAGAAGTTACATATTTATTTCCAAAATTTGATTCTGCCACACTGTGCGTTCTGCTGTATAACATAACGAATGAAGTCTGGAAGAGGAATTACATGGAGTTTATCTCGCCACCTCGAGGATTCAAACTATGCAGATGATGTTTTTCTACTCTCCCACAAAATCTCCAAAATGTAAATGAAATTGGAAGATCTACAAAAATTACTGCGTAATGTTGGACATGAGATAAATATCATGCTACAAGACCACTGTTAACTAATTGATTTTTCAGTATGGAGAAGCTCACAAATCGAGCAAAGCATACTATGTTGTACGGTAGTAACACTTAAATAATAATTCGCATCAAATCAAGCACACATATACATCAATAAATGCTTCAAAATCTTATGCAGGATATTTTCTTCCAACTTTATCAGCAGTATGGATCTCTGGAACTTAATTAATGTGGAACCTCCAATGAAACAAATTAAACGCTGCAAATGGAGATGGATAACAGTATTGTAAGGATAATAGTATTATAAGGTATGCGCTAGATTAGAATCCTCAAGGTGGTCTACACAAGAATACCAGAAGACGTACGTTGCTCCAAGAACAGATGCAATGTTACATGGGAAGGTGCGATAGCATTAGCAGCAAATCAATTAAGATTGAGATACTAACCATGCGCAGGGTTAATGTCATAGAAATTTATATCGAATGAATTTATACTGTTCTAAGATGAAGGCGCAATATATTTACTTATGATTTTGATATGAGTATATAAGAGGCGACTTATTGGACTTCAAAGTAGCATAGTTTTGGTTCTATACAAAATATACATTTTCATTATTCTCTATATAACGATGAATGTCATATGTCAGCTAAATAATAAAATTTAGATGAAATAAATCGAGTTTATACTTTTCGGATTTTTTTCAATTAAAGTATTTTTTTTCTTCTCAAATTGATTTTCTTAAGAAACTATAAATATTTTATCGGTAATAAAATTTGCTGTTAGCAAATACATATTAATGACATTTTAGGCAAATGTTGATTTTTTTCTTATAAAACGATAAAGTAAAAAAAATATTTTTCACATTTTTGGCTATAAAATCCACATTTCATCGAAATCCCGCAGATTTTGAATGAAGCTTTTAACAACTTATGATAGATTCTTAAACTGGATTCCGTTCACCGATTCGTGATTTGGAATTTTAGAAAATATAGAATGAAATCAAAATTTTTTTATAAAATGGGTCAAATTTAGGAGGGTTTTTACACTGATCACTTGAATTATTTCAATTGTTTTTTATTTGAAAGCTACCTCCTTTTAGAAAAGTGTTATAAAAAAGAATTTCTTTTAGAGTAAAAAGAATATAGATACAGAAATAGTCGTAATTTTTGTATTTTTTTCAATATATAGTGTTGTTCTTTAATTAGCTAAAAGGAAAAAAACAGAGAAAATCGGTCGAAAATAATAAGATATATATGGAAAACTGAAACAAGTACATGCAAAATTTACTACTTAAAAATTCAAAAGCCAATAACTTAGAAGCTATCAGAAATAAATAGAATATGCAGACATGTGTTTTGTAGGTCTTATCAGTGAAATAATTTAAAAAAAATATTTAAAATCGGACAAGAAAATAATATCGTACTACCACCTTAAATTATGCCGTTTGACTGAGAATCATTTTCTGAGTCTATTTAAAGATGTCCGTCTGGCTGTCCATGTAAACCTTGTGAACAAAGTACAGGTAGAAAATTTGAAGGATATCCAAATGAAATTTTAGTACAACCTATTAAACCCTATTGAAATTGGTTATGATTGGTCCACTACTTGACCTAGTCTGCATACAAATGTCCTCCCGAATAGAGGTTTAACGATAATAAATGCCTTAATTATAGCAATATTTTATTGAAGTTTGATGCATATATAAATGTATAAGTGTCAATCATTGTGCCAAATTTAAATAAGATCGGTCCATATTTGACCATAGCTGCGATATAAATCCCTCTTTCGGAAATCACTTTAACCTGAAATCACTTTATCCCATAAAAATGTCAGTATCAAGTTAATATTCGACATAAATAAATTTAATATAAATAATAACACCATTGCTAAATTTTATGATGCTTGGTCCATAATTTATAATAGCTCACATATAAACCCATTTGGGGAATCACCTAAATCAGGGGTTCTCACAAGATATTGCTTTTCGACCCCTTTTTGACATTGCAATGGAATCGCGACCCACTACAACTTTAAAGGTCAGATGAAATGATATTTATATAACACATAACATTAAGATCTTTAATTTACGAGTGTTTTCGGGTAAACCATAACAAAAAATCGATTCGGAACAAAAATCGTTGCACATACAAATTTATGATGATGGAAATAGTTTACGTAGCTAATAAGCAGATAAATTTCGATATATTCCATCTTTTGTTTCGAAAATAAATCAAACACATGAGTTATATTTTCCTTTTATAGCCCACAAAATTCTTTGCGAAATAAAAATTTGTATACTCGAAATTTTGAAGTCACACCTTTCTGCCAAATGGTAACAATATTATTTATTAAAAGTCGTTGAAGTGACTAAAAAAGTTATTATCGAAAATGTTTCGAAATATCTGTAATCTAATCGGCTGGTTGGACTTGTGTGAAATTTGGCAAAGGAGTAGCAGAGATGTGTACAATGGCCTCTAAGGGGAGGAGCATTGGGGAGTACCTTTGACTCCAAAATTTTTGTTTTTCGCTTAAATTTAAATATTTTTATATATTCTTATTTTCGAGTTATTTGCTTATAAAATTTTTAGTACCTAATTTTTGCGAATTCTTGGTGCAAATTTTTTCATATATCCAGTATTTCCGACCATTTGTATTAATTTTTTTCTTTACATTGTTAAAAGACAAAATTATATCGAATTTGACCCACTTTTTTCTTAATTAAGTCTAATTTCTAGAATCCCAAATCACAAATCTGAAAACGGAATGCAGTTCAGGAATCTGTAATAAACGAATAATCAAAATCAATGGTTCTATATAGATTTTATAGTCGGAAATATGAACAAACCTATCGCTTAAAGAATGTAGCTCTATAAAGATCACAACGAGATTTCGTTGTTACTTTTCATTCTCTAGTATAAAATGTTTAAATAGGTTTGGTTTTAATTGCAATTTTTATATAAATTGTCTATATAATATTTTTATAAAAAAATTGTATGTTAATAATATTTCTTAAAATAACTTCGCTACCCCTTAGGAATGTCCTCGCGGACCCCCATTTGAGAACCGTTGACCTAAAGTGTCCAAATTAATATAAATACTAGTTATACCCTACACCACCAAAGGTGGTTTGGGTATTATGTGTTTGTGCAAATATTGTAACGCAGAGAAAAAATTTTCCTACACCCACCTTACCGTTCGACTCAGAATCACTTTTTGAGTCGATTTAACGATGTCCGTCCGTCCGTCCGTCCGTCTGGTTGGCTGGCTGGCTGGACGGCTGGCTGGCTGGCTGTCCATGTAAAGCTTGTGCGCAAAGTACAGGTCGCAATTTTAGAGATAATTTGATGTAACTTGGTACATATGATTTTTTTGCCACAAGGACGAAGCCTATTGATTTTGGTCATGATCGGCCCATTATTTCACCTAGCCCCCCCCCCCCATACAAATGTTCTCCCGGAATATAGTTTTAACACTCAAAAATACCTTAGAAATTGAATTATTTTAATGAAATTTAACACAAATAAGTTTTAGATAAGCATAAATCCATGTGCTAAATGTTATGAAGATCGGTCCATAATTTACCATAGCTCCCGTATGAACCACTCTTTCGAAAATCACTTTAATGTGCATAAATCCAATAAAAATGTTAATATTAATTTCATGACGATCAGTCCATAATTGACCATAGCTCCCATATAAGACCCAATAATTGGCCATAGCTCCCATATGAACCCCTCTTTCGAATATCACTTTAACGTGCATAAATCCCATAAAAATGTTAATATTAATTTAATATTCGACANATNTAACAACATNTATATAAGTATAAGTGACCNTGCAAAATTTCATTAAGATCGGTCCATAATTGACCATAGCTCCCATATAAGACCCAATTTGGGGAATCACCAAATAGAGCATAAATACATATGAATCTTAGTATCGACATAATATTCTGCAATAGTAAGTTTTTATTTTCAACCTAATACAAGTACAGGTCCAGAATTGCCTCCTTCCAGAATTTTGGTACACATAGGCAATGGTATAGGGTATCATATAGTCGGTCTTGACCGACTATACCTTCTTCTCTCGTTTTATTATAAAGATTTGTTACTTATGGTAATGGAATAAATAAGTAATTTACAGTTAGTACTAGACTTTTTGAAAGAAACATTTAAAGAAAGTACTCATTACCCAAACTCAAAGAGTTTTTGCTGGATAGTTTCAAATAAATCAATATTTTCGTATAGTGAAATATTTTTGGATTAAACTTTACAAGTTATAAAAAATTTAAATTGTTTGATATTTTATTCAAAACTAATTATAGTCATCACAGAATTAGCGCACAGCGTCGTCCGCTAATTCCGGGTCAAATTTTTCGAGAGAGAAAACTTAGTGTTAAAAAGATATTATTTTTAATTTTTGACTCTATTTTCTTTATTTTTTCGTCCTGATATATATGAGGTAAATATTTATTAAAATATTTTTTAATTTTTTATGTATTCCAAATAATATGATGAAATAATTTTTGAATTATTTCAATTCGTTTAGACGTGAATAATATTCAAAGTCGGCACTCTAAAATTAGTATTTAAAAATTTACTTTACCTCTACTTTTTTCTCAAAATTTCATTAACGAAAAAATGTATCTTTACATATTGCAAAGAAAGCTTCATAAATGGTTAATAAAGAAATTTTGAACCCTACATTCAGTATTGGTCGAAAATTTTAAATTTTAGAAAAAAGTTTCATTTCACGCAATCCTTTTTAAATTGATTAAAGACGATATTTTATCAAGAAATAGATTTAAACTCTTTGACAATAAACTGTTTCTCGCCAACTCAAATCGAATGCAGGAGTGGAGCTTTTTATAAATTTAAGCGGTCTTTTTTTTAATATTATCGCAATTATTTCTAATGTAATGTATAACATATATATCCATCTTCCACTGTTGCAAAATGCATTAAAAAATTGTTGGCAATTTTTCAAAACTATATAATATTTAGACATGGATATAATGCTCAACCCCACTACTTCAAAGTTTTTATCAAAAAAAGTACATGTGGTGTTTTTAAAAAATTTACTAAAAACGGAAAATATGTTCAACATTCAAAAAATATATATATATTTATTTCTTTCAATCCCTTGGTACATATATTTTTGTTAAATATAAGCTTAAATACACATAAGTTATTTAGATATTTACAAAATTCAAAATGGACCTCACGGAGATTAAAAAAAAATTACGTCATACCCTTTAGTTTTATGTGGTACATATATGGTATTAATTTTGAGGCCAAAAGTTAAATCTAACAATATGTTTTTCACTTTTTTTGGAGTATCTACAAACAATATATTTTTGTTAAATAACTCGTAGAATAAAAGATGGCAAAATGTTGAAAAATGAGTGAAATAAACAGTTTTCATCTTCTCCTGAGCAATTAAGGTCTATTTTTAATATAAGCCGTCGATAAATTTATTTAAGTATGTAAAACCATTTCAAGTTACTTTCAATCATAAAGAAAACATTTTTTGTAAAATAACTTTCAAATACCAATGCCAACTGATCAAACACATACAGTGGCCAAAATAAGTATCTGACATTTCATATAATAAAGAGAGAGAAAGGGAAAAAAGGTAGCTACCATAACAACAGTTGTTGAAGGGTTATGGTTGGCGGATATGTGATCCGATCTGAAGCGGGTATTTTAGTATTTGTGTGATTGTTTTAAATAAAATTCATATAGAAGTGCTGAAAAATTGGGAATGTATGACTGACTTATATTTACCAACAATTATAAAACTTTCTTTGTAAATGCACGAAAATAATAAAAACCCATTATAAACATCAGATACCAATCTAAATAAACATTTGTGAAGTTTTTAATTTTAATATTTGAACTTCACGAATAAAAATGGTATTAAATTATTATTTCAAATGCAACGAAACAAAATTGATCATGAATGTAACAAAATCCTTATCAAACATATCAAAATGCTTAAAAGAGGTTATATACTGAACATAAGAAGCTAATTATTGTTATTTTTGAAAGCATAAAGTATGATGTCGAATAATTTTATTGCCCTCAATTTCAGTGCCATTATGTAAAATGGCACTCAAATTAATTTTTATTTGTATTTAATTTAAAATTTAAGCAAATTTGAAATATTTCTAATAAACTTTAAATTTACTTAAAAATTCGGAGAAAATTCAATTTTTTAAAAAATAATAAACTAGCAACACTTATGTCGAATATTTTTTTAGCCACTGTATATACATGTAAAGCATTTTACGAATTTAAAAGAAAAAAAAAAAACAAATAAAATCAAAACCTCATTTACGCTTTTAAGCTTAACAAATTTTTCTGATTTTTCTGATAAATTGTATTTTGTTGAAAAATGTCACATTTAAACTCTGAGTTTCTCTCTCTCTCTCTCTACTTTTCAGTAAAAACTTAAAAACAACAAGATACAAAATAAACTCACAGCATACATAAGCATACAAACAAACGAATGTTCATTCTTAAATATGCATTTAAATTTTTACAAAAAAAAACACAAAAATGTCTGGAGAAGGTTTCCAAATAACTATTACTAGTACAAAATTTTGAACTGTAATATTAATATCGACTACAAAAAATGTTTGAAAATTTAAACCATAGATTATATTAGAGGTAAAGGTAAATTTTTAATAAATATTTTATTTATTAAGAGAGGTTACTTTGCTTACAACAAAACTGTAGAAAATATATGTGTATAGAAGATAAGCACACATACACACACACACACTTATATATATAGTTATTGTGGCAAAAACATGACATACTTGCATATGTATTTCCTTTGTATGCATTTACATATACATAGATTTATATATACATGACAATAAATTAAAAGCTTTAACAATTATTTAAATGGACATTGCCACAAAATTAGTTTACAGCTTAACAGCAACAACAATAACAACTAAAATAAAGAAGAAAAAAAACTAACACAACAAAATTAAATGTACATACAGAACAGAGTGTACAAATAACTATACATACATACTTATAAATACAAACAAGTAATAGACTTATAGTGTTGTATTTTAAATATATGATTTAAATATAAATTTGTAAATTGTGTTACTAGAGTGCATTGATATTTACAAAACTAAATATGTATTGCATAAACATAGACATGCATGAATGTAAATATACAGATGCTTCTATGTGTGTAGATAAGATGTCCTTAAAATCGAAAAATGAAAAAAGCTCTTAGAAAATATACATACATATATTGGTACATACACAGAGTTTTATAAAAATGACTTAAATTAAAATTTGTTTAAATTTTCAATACCAAAAATATAAACTCGGTTCCACAGAAAACAACTACACAAAAAGAGTTAGGTTGTTTTCTAAACTCGGTTCTACAAAATAATTTCTAAATTGAACAAAATAAAATGTCAAAAAAAGTAAAATATTTTTTTGGGGTTTATGTAAAATTAAAATATAAAAGTGTTAAAATATTTTTTTAAAAAATTTTTAAAATTATATGAGTATGTATAAAAACGCGTAAGAGTTCTTAATAGTTCGAAAATATCCATGTAAAAGTTTTGTGTTTTTCTTCTTTGTTTTCAGTTCTCTCAACTCACATGGATCCCATACATGTGAGAGAGCAATATCAAAAATAAACAGTCGGACCACTTTGTATACTTTGCATTTAAATTTAAGATTTAAATTTTAACTTTGTTGTAAAAAGCTTAATTGTAAGAAACTTTAAATAATAGTCAACTTTCGAATTTTCTGCTCTTGTAGTTAAGCTGTATTTTTTTTTTTTAATATCTAGATTGATTGAATGAATGCCACACAGAAGTGAATAAAGTTGCATAGTGGTTTCAGAGATATTTGGGTCGAAATATTTTTTTAGATCATTTTTGTCCTCATTTTTTAACTCAATATTGCCCTTACAATATTCTAAATAATATGAATCTATTAAAAAGTTATATTAATTTGAAGTTGGAAAGTAAAGAACATTTTTTTTTTTTTTTTTTTTTTTTTTTTTTTTTTTTAATTTTTCAATAATTTTTTCGCCGAAAAAAATCCTTTAATTGCAAATGTTCTGTAAATTAAAAAAAGCTGGAATCGACTTAAAATTATTAATTAAATAACGTTTGGTTAACCATCCCATAAAGTATTTTCTGATCAAGACAATCGTTGATCATTTCAAGAAAAAAGTCAATTTTTAAACACGTTTTATGCAAAATGGGTTAGATTTTTGGGTATTTTGATATAATTTTAGGAAACAAGTTTGCTTATTTACTCTATGCTTATTGTACCTTTTCAAAGGTGTAAACCAAAATACTGATATAAAAAAGTTATATACTGCTCTTTTGCTTAAGCATCTTTCTCATATAATACAATTAGGGTTAATATTAAACACTACTATGTATAATATTAGTACCACCAATCTATATTTCGTTAATTGGTACATATTGGTTTCAAACTTTAAATAACATACCAATTAGCTTTAATTTGATCCAACTACATAAAAAAAAGGCTTAAGTAAGCTTATACCGAAATACGCATACAATGTAGGGTTAATATTAACACAATGTTATTTATGATTATATTGTGAGCGATAACTAACGTTGTACTTTATCATATAAAAGGTATATAATGACAAAATGCTTTTAATTTTTTTATTATTATTTTTTTTTTTTTTTTACCAAAATTTTCATGTTTTCAAAAGAACCCGAAAAGTTTATTTATAAAATTTTTAAATAAGGCTGGTATGAACATCCTTTTATAAGTGTTAATAATTTTATGAAAGAATTAAATTTTGATTTGGGAGTCTTTTAATTCATATTTATCGCATTTGATTGTTTATTTTGTGTGTGTGTGGACACTACAAAATAGTTTTTAATAAGTTTTTTTCGTTACACAATTTTATACGAACATTTGCAATATAGTGAAGCTTTAGTGAGTACTAAATTCTTATAAAAAGTAATATACTATATTTAAAATACTTATAGAAAGATTTTAACCCCAGCTTTGAGTTACTAAGCTAATAGGTCTCCAAGAATACTGTGTATAAAATTCTTTGGAAGATACTTTTTTTAAACCCTTATTACCCACACAATTAAAGAATGCAATAAATATCAAAATTTCCCAGTAAAACATTTTTAAACTGTTTGTCTAAGTAGACGAAAAAATAAAAAAAAAATCTTATTACAAAAATATCGATTATGTTAAGGAGTTGTCTATAATTTAAGTGTCATAACAAATAAAAAATTATAAATAGAAATTAAAACACATTCTAGATAAATTAATTATTTAAAATATCTATCAATTTAAGCAACATATTTATATGTATTTATTTTTATTTCTTACACTCATATTTCACACAATATATATTTTAAATATTTTGTTAACTTTAATAAATTTACTATTAAGTAATAACATTTATTTAATAATTTAAATAAAAATATTTTATTAGTTTTAATTTTCAAAAGAAATTGATGAAAACTATTATTATTTATCAATAACAAATAAATTTTTAATTTAATGAAGTTGTTTATTCTTCTTTCTTTTAATTTTATTTGTCATAAAGTTAATTAAACACTTGACAAAAATTCAATTCATTTCTTCTCGAAATAGAAAAGTTAAATAAAGTTAAACAATTTAATAAAACAAAAACATACCAACATTCTTTTATTTACTTAATTAAACATATTTAAAACTATTCTTGACCCATGAAAATTTTTATTGTGGATACACACACACATGCACACTAAATATTTTCAGTTTCAGCAACCTGCCAAAATAAAAAAAAAAAATATTTTGCCAAAAAGATGACCACACAGAAAATTACAAAAAAAAAAAAAAAAACAANNACCACACAGAAAATTACAAAAAAAAAACAATCTTGGAACGGAACCATGCACAACCAGACACAATTAAAATTATACCAAAAAAAAGCAACAAATAGAAACTTAGATACTAACATTCTTAAATGAATACGAATACTTAAACTTATATCGTATTCTTAGTTAGTTTTCTCGTATAAATATAAACTAACGATTACTATTTGAATACTTTTCTAGAGTTTATTTCCTTTTTGAAAATACCGACATATACTCAAGTACAAACAAATATTTGTTGAAATATGAAAATGTAACCATTTTAAATGTATAAATAAACGAACTTAACTAAATTAAAAAGAGGAATGAATATGCAATGAAAACAAAAAAAAAAAAAAAGCAAAANNNNAAAAAAAAAAAAAAAAAAAAAAGCAAAACACAAGTGCAAATACTTGTATGTTCATCGTAGCAATACAAACACAAATAGAAAATAAAGTTCATACTCTTTCACAACCGGAAACTCATACTTTTTTGTACTAAAATAGAATTATTTAAATGTGTAAGTCTGTTTTTGTGTTTGTATTATTTTGGAAAGAAAACTCCTTGTATGCATAAAAATGCCAGTGGTGTCTATTGCTTTAAAATAGAAAATTTCAACAGAATTTAGTTTTTGGCTTTTATCAAACACATTTTATATATAAATTATGCCCTACATGTTGGCTAGAAATAGTTAAACAATTTTTTGTTTTTTGGGAAGTTATCCATATTATTGTTAAATTTTTAGAATTCAATAAACATATTATATGTTTAAATATATTAAAAAAAATTAACTTAAAATCGTTTATATCGATTACACATATAAAGAGCTATCAATTGCAGTTGAAATAATTCCATATCCATGCGATGATCCCCAATTTGTCGCATAATGTAATTAATTTTTAATTTCAGTGTAATGTCATCATCTTAATCCGCACATGATATTAGAAACCTAATTGAACATATGTATATTGTTTTGATCAAATTTCAAAGAAAAAAGGCATGAATTAAAAAAAATATACCTAATTTTAACTATTGTGGATAATATTTTTTAATAACTATTACTAAATGATTTTTAAATATAAATTAAAAAATAAAAATACATATAATAGTTACCATTTATGAAATACGACATAAAATTTGTAATAATTAAGACCTTAAAAAAGAAAGAAATAGTCGATCAAATTCAAACACATGATACCATACTCCGTTTATGTTATCGTAAAAGCCTTTTCTGGGTGGACATTTGTATGAGAGCTGGGTTAAATGATTTCAATAGACATTGTCCTTGGTCAATCAGAAACTTGTACGCCAAATTTCATTAATTTCTGTACTGAGCCGAAAACGTACATAAATACAATGGACAAATTAATTGTTTCAATGAATATTTGCACTAATTTTAACCCTATGAACACTGATAAAATTTTAATTGAATGAACGCGTTCATTAAATAAAATAAATAATTCCAGTGAACAGTCGATTAATTTCAATGAACTCACATTTTCTCCTACATTGAAAATTATTGTTCCGCATTTTTGATTTTTATTTTATTTTTAATTAAATGATTTAAAAAATAAATATTACATTCTTAATATGTCATAAATACTATACAAGATTAACATTACGTTCATCAGTTATAACGTCCAAATCATGATCAGTCTGTAATATAATCTTATAAAGAATTAAATAAAAATATTTTATATATTCGTAGGTAATATAATCATCTTGGTTTTTGAATTCACGATAATTTTCGAAACCCTAGTATTTAAGGCTTATAATATGCCCTACATCTTAATTATTTTAACTACATAAATATAAGTTAAATATATAATTTTAAAAACTGTTTAAAACCACTACAATTGTTATACATACATGTTCCTGGTTTTAAATAATTCATCTAATTTGGTGTAATTAATTGTGCTGCTCGACTTCTCCCCGGAGAATAAATGTATATTTATGTTTTATAACTTATTTGCGTTTTAATAATTTTCGTTTTTAGGACAACACAGAATTTTTAACTTTTATTTAAAATGCATCATTTTTTGTTGAGATATAAAGAACAGTGTTCTGTTTTACTTTATTTTACTTTATTTCTCGCTAGAAAGCATTTATTTTAACGTAATTTATTGATATATTTCATTATTTTAATAATTTTGTTCATTAGTAATGCTTCTTCTTAATTAAAAACAATGTATTTGTACATTGAACGAATTCAATGTACTAGTACATTAAATCAATTAACTTATTAAGAAATAAATTTAAGTACTGGTTTTAATAAAATGTTAATAATAGCGTTAATATTTTCATTGAATTTTAATTAGTCTTTTCATTAAAACTATGAACTTGAACCGCATTCATTAAAAGTACTTTTTTCAGTGGGTACGGACGGATAGGCTTGACCAAGATCTTTCTAAGTTAAGATTATTGAAATTTCAAAGAAATATAGCTCAAAAGATATATTAGATAAATACCACTTGCAAGCATGATTGTCATAGGTTTTATCAAGGGCTTTATCATGTCACAAGTACCTAACTTTGAGGCCCCAAAATTTCATATAAATCCGACCATGGTAATTTTAACTCCCTAAAATGTATGGCTTTATTTTAAATTTTTACTTTAAAAGAATTTTTATTAAAAAAAATTCTACCAAATTTTGTAGAAAATTTAACTTTTTATTACTTTTGAAATGTGTTAAATGTTTCACTTTTACTTTAACTTTAACAGCTCCATAAAGAAAAATAGCAGAAGATTTTAATTAATATTAATATTGATGAATAATTTCGTTTATTTTTATTTTAAATTCAATTTTATTACAAAAAGATCAAAACTCTAATAGTTTTATATTAAATAACACATTTTCATTGTCACAGTAATATGTCAAAAAAAAAAATTGATCATAACACTTATTAAATAATCTGGCCACCTTGAATTTATTGTTGACTGTTGATATTAAAATTTAAGGAAGAAAAAGGTTAAACAATTTTGGCAATAACTAAAAAAAAAACAGATATAAACTAAATATTTGTAACACAATTTAGTTATTTTAGTTGTATTTCATTATATTTTATATTGTCCTTTTTTATATGAATGTGTGTTTTTATGTAAGTATGTGTGTATGTGTACTGCCTTGGACTACTTTTACAAAATACACATAAAACAAATAAACAAAAAAAAAATAATAAAAAATGATTTTTTGTTTTAGTATTTTATAGACAACTTTGAAATATTAAAATGGCAAATAAAACAAAACTAAATACCAAAATAAAAAATAAAATAACGAAAAACTTTTAATAAATAAAAACTTTTGCCATGTTTTGTTAGTTTTATTTGATTTAAAACAAAAAAAAAAACACAAAATAAAAATTACAAACAAACAATATTTATGGGCTACAACAATTTTGTAGCCTACATTTTCATTTTCAGTATCAGTTTCATTTGAAATGTGAACGAACAGAAAAATAGAAAGAAAAACACAAAAAGACACCAGAAAGTATAAATATGACTGTATATGTATAAGTATGTTGAAAGTTGTACTATATGTTGCAAAATGTTGAAAGGAAAAAATAATTTTTATGGCGGAAATTTAAAACCTCGAAATAAATTTATAGTTTAACTTCATTTTCTCTGGTATTTAAGTCTGTGTTTTATTTTATTATTTTCCAATTTTTTGTTCTCTTTCTTTTGACCGCAAAAAAGTTTTGTAGCGCTTTTCTTTATTCATTATCCTGTTTATTTTTTGTCTTAAGCTTTTGTATTATATGAAATGTTTGTTCTTTTTATTTATTTATTTTTTTTTCCTGCCAGAATTTGTTTTTTAACCAGAGATAATTTAAACAAAGTTCTTTATAAAGAATTTCTCAAGTTTAGGTATCGTTTGTTATTTATTTTATTTTAGTTTTTTTTTTATTATTATTTTCTCTTTTTACCCCCACGCTGTTGACAACGATAATGAGACAATTTTTTTTATTTTTCTGTTACACGAGAATTTTAGTAGTTCAGTCACGTATAAATCATGACCTTAAGCTTGTTGTAAAAACAATCCCCTCTGCTTCGGTTGCCTGATACTTTTGACTTTTTTTGTTGGGGAGATTGGGTAGGGGTCTAGCATCTTCTTTTGATATTGTTGTGGTTTGTTGTAAACATGTTAATAAATTTTATTAAAAGCTTTAGAACTTTTTCTTTAAACAAAAATAACCGCTTTGCTCAACATCTTCTCTTCATCTTAGCAAAAGACAAAAACAAATTGTAAAAGTTACAAGTGATCCCAAATTATATTTATTTAAAAGGTGTTTTATTGTTTTCAGTTTAGCCCTTAGGATTTAATGTAACACAAAAAACTTGTATTATACTTATATTGAATTAAGCCATCCCGGAAAAATTATTATTATTTATTAGGAATAAAAGTGTAAGAAATTTGTCATGAAAATTATAGCTGGGTGTTGTTGACAAGGAAATAAAATAAGTAAATAAATTATTTATGATGGTAAAAAAAAATGTTTCAACAAAGGTTTTATAGTTAAAAAAAGTAGACTTTTCGATTTTTTTAACTTTTTTTGAAATGTTTGTGTACTTCTTAGAAATCTTTGAAAATTGTATCCTTTGAAAATAAATCGATATCTTTTGGCGTTTGCAAATTGTTAAATAAATCAATACACTTTACACATATGTGTATACACGAATAACTTTTACTGTACCAAAAAAACCTAGAGAAATAATAAAAGAAATTTTCAAAAATTTACTCAACGACTTTATTTATCTATTTAAAAGTAAGTAAAAGTGGTGAATATACTCGTCTAGAAATGAAGATTATTACGTTCTTATATGATTTCCAAAATATTACATCTTAGACTTTAAATTTACGTGAGCTGAGCCATTTTTATTTTTCTTTCAAAGTCATCAACAAAATTTTAATTATAAGAAAATTAACTTCACATTATAATATTCATATGATGTCTCTTTTTATTCGAGGAAAATTTAGATTATTCCAACATTTTTTATCATATTTTGTATATAAACATGTAATTTTATATATTTCGTAAGTTTTACAAAATATATTGTATATATAAGGTTTTTAAGTTCTATCCTATTATTATTGAAGGAAAACGTAATTAAACTTTTATATATTTTTGTTTTCGAGGACATTTATATGTCATATATTTCCGTTTAAAATTAAATTAAAAAATTATGGATCGGAAATATCATTATTTTCCACTTCGAGTGAGACCTTTCCAATGATACCTAAAAATATTATTTACAATGAAAAATGTCCATACTATTCAAACTTTAATAAAATACTATTTAAAATAAAATCATTGAAAATTTTACTAAAATTTTAATTTCGCGATAATGAAAACAAATTTGAAAATATTTTTTTCTCAATATTTATTTTCCATCATATATTTTTTTTAAGTTTCAAATTATATTTTTGGAGCTCACGTAAATTAAAAAAATTTAACCGAAATATTGCAACTTTCTTTGTTCCCATACAAATCTAGGTATTACTTTTCAGAAGATTGTCTAAAAATTTGTTGAAGGTTGAAAATTAGTTTTCAGAAAAAAAAAACTAAAATATTCGGACAAAATATAATTTACAAAGACTTGATTATAAATACACATAAATATTTTAAAATTTTCATTATTTTTATTACTTAATATATTTGCATAGCTATCATTCTTTATTTAAAGAATAAAGTTCCAAATGCAGATTGAATTCCATGCGAATTCTTCAAACATGCGAGTTATAACTTTTTAAAACCATTGTCGAAGGCATGGATTCAAATGCTGGAGCGCCAAACAACTTTTTGATGTACTTCCAAAAATCTATTATATAAGAGTCAAGTCTATAGTTATAGAGGAATTTCTTTTATGTACTTTATAGCTAAAATAATGATGGGGATAATGCATAAGAGAATTTATAAATGATGTAAGATACAAGTAATATTAAATGAAGTATTCGACAATAGATAACATTTACAATCTTAAATCCATTGTTAAAATAAAATTTTCAGAAAACCGCAAAGTATATGAAGATTTTGTTAGTTTTAAAGCAACTTTTGATCGTGTACCAGGAAAATTATTATTATAAAAAGAGGAATTACTGATAAAAAGGAGGAAGACAACAAAAACGTTTTGCAATTGAGAGAGCGCTTTCAAATAACTTTATAACTAAAACAAAGATGTTTATTATCACCATCTATTTTTTTGCTTTATATCTAGAATATATACATGGTTCACTTAATGGCGGATTGTAATGTTCGATTACTGATGTATGCTGATGACATTGTAATATTGGCCGACGATGCTGAAGTTTTTGCAAGCAAAAATAACTAATTTAGAAGTGTATTGCCGTACATAGGGAATGGATGTAAATATTAGTAAATCGGAGATTATTTACTAATAATTCCAAAGAGTTTTTAACTTTGGTGAAGATACTTGTTGGATAAGCCTCTATAGTTATGTGAAAAATGCTTTTAAATATAGCCCTTCTAAATGAATTCAATTGTTAATATTTACAGCTGACGGATTTTGTTTCATAAACCAATCTGTTTATTTCTTTATTTTAAGAATTAATATGCATATAAAATACTTATTGTAAACCATAATTAGTATAAACAAATAATCATCATTCTTTATTTGTAAACAAAAGTATTATTGTCATTAGCACAATATTATTAAAACTAACTAGAAATTGTTTTTGGCTGCTTCTGTAAGCATAATTTTGTTGACGAAGTAATGTCACAAGACAAAAGTGTAATAAATATATTAAAAATTTGTAACTGATTTAAACATTTATTATGTACCACTCATTTTAATACATCTAGTTAAAAACTTGTATTTTTAATCTTAGATGAGATGATCATAATACAAAGGATGAAAAATATTTCAAAAAAAAAAACCTTAAGTGGGTAAATAAATTAAATTATATAAAATTTCTTTTAGTTTTCAACCGATAATATCTCTGTTATTATTTTTTCTTTTTTCTAGAATTGTTGGAAATCAAGAAATTTTCAAAGTTTAAATGTCAAACTCAAGCAACATTAAAACTTAATAACTTATTTCACTTACTTTCTCCTAACAGAAGCAAATATATATTTCCTAAAACATAGTTACTTACGCCTTCTCATCAATGTTTTTGAAACTTCTCTGTGTGCGTGGGAGCATACATTACACAAAACTACACTAATTAATAGTATTTCCTTCTCATTTCACACTTAAATGCCTTCATTTGTCATAAAAGTAAAGTTTGAGTTTTTCGTTCTATTTCATTTCTTGTGCTCACAGAAGAAAACTTTTATGTGAACTATTAAAATTAATGTCACGTTAAAAATGACAAACGTAATAAATAATTAATATAATCATTAAATTTTAGTCCAAAACTTGAGTATAAAATGACTTGTGTAATACAAGGACAAGTGGTAGTAAGTACTAACTAACTAACTACTAAATACAAGTACAAATGTACAACTTGTATTGGTACTTTTAGAGAAAACATAAATTGTTGTAATCAAAAGGAAATATTTATAAAAAAAAAAATTTAAAAAGTAGAATAGAAAACAAAAATAAATAAAAGTTCGATTTTGACTTAATTGCTTCTAAAAGTAAAGTTTTATTTTAAAGAACTTTTTTCCGCTAACATGACTTCTTAAAATTCCAAATCTCTAAGTGAAAACGAGGGTTATGTAAAAAGTACTACATGCTAAAATTGTTTTCTTGATATTTATTTAAAAGAAAATATCGTAAAACAAAAATTCTTTTTAAAAATGTGTGATATAAACTATAAGTGTAGAAAAATCTGTAACTTCTTTTTTTTATTTCTAATGAAAAAATATACAAATAAAGTTCTTCTTACACAACTCTCGCAATTTGACGAATTTCTGTTAAGCTATGTTCACATAATTAGTGAATGTGAAATGTTTATATTGAATTAAAATTGAACAAACTAAATTTTAGATAACAATTTCATAATACTCCTATTAAAGGAAGAGAAGTTATATTAAATGCATTTAAAAACAAAAATATATATTTAACCCACTAAGGTTACATGCATTTTTAAGGCTGCTTTTTTTTTTTTTTTTTTTTTTNNCATTTTTAAGGCTGCTTTTTTTTTTTTTGCTTAAAAGCGATATTTTAAAATTGGTGGAAAAAGTCTTTCTTTTCATATTTTATTTATAATTGAAACAAATATAACAAAAAGTTCGCAATAAAAATAAGTGTAACTTTTTAGGGTTAATATTTAAACAGTTTTCAAAATTTACATAATGTAATGATAAATACATCACTTATAGAAATATACTTTGTAATAAATGCGCTTAAAAACAGATTTAAATAAAACCGCAATATAAATATTAAATTGAGGTTAAAATGAAAATTATGTTGAAAAAAGAAACACACATACATGACATTCATTAAACGATAAACATCAATTTAAATTATAAGCGAATACTATCGATGGCTTAATGCAAAAAAGACATATCTGGAATTTTTAAATTAATAAGTTGTACAAAAATCTGTATAACAATGCAACCGTTTTTGAAAATATTTTTGTTGCAAACATAACATAATCTACATTTAAGACCCAAAAATTGGGGTAGAATGTATTTAAATTGGCGCTTTATTGAATTTTAAAAGTTAGATTTTGGTAATAAAATTGGGTACCGAATAAAGATTTCAAAATTATGTGTTAACATCAATTCTAATCAACACGCTAAGACTTTTAAGGTGCTTAAACAGCAGGACAAAACGAAATAATTTTGTAACTTGTAATTAGCTGATTTATATGAAATTTTACATAGGTAAGGCAAGGGATAGTTACATTTTATTTTAAAAAGCACAAACTCATATACACTTCAGGAGCAGAGTTATGGGGGTTCAAAATGGGACACTAATCTACTAGAAAATGTTTTATTACTAGTGAATTTTTGTTCCCTTCTTGCTTTCCAATATTCTTATCTTATCTTAAATTCCTAAATAAATTCTTTAGAAAACATGATTATATATACTAGTTTTCGGGGGGAAGAATGTACATGGTATTCATTTCAAAAAGATAATCTATCGAATAAAGCAATTTTGAAAATTTGAAATCGATATTTCTATTGAGTCAAAAAATAATCGAAATATGAACTGAATGGGTAAGTTTGCAAAAATTAACAAACATACGGACGCATGGACGGACATTCGAGTTATCTGAAAATGTCTTACAATTCTAAACAAGTTTCGAATAATAATTTCATTACATTAAAATATTTATAATTATTTTGTATTATCTGTAAATATAGATAAAAATTAAAAATATTTCCAATTAATAATATCACACTTTAGTATTTCTATAGACGATACATAACCTTTTTCATTTTTATTTATTTGTGTGTTTATTTATAATAATTTATGTACTTATATTTACTATTTAGTAATGGTATTTAACATTTATTATTTATTCACTTTTAACTTGTTCACAACAATTTATACCAAAATACAAAATACTAGCTAAATATTTTGTCTGTCTCTGTTTCCATTTACATCCTTCCCCCCGTTTTTAACACTCATTATGCGTTTCAATTTCAATATCAACAAATTTATTTATAAAGTATTTTATACATTAAAATACTTTATAAATTGTTTAGAGGAGTATTTGAATTGAAACCCAAATAATTTTCATAATTTATGCAGTTTTTAATTTTAATTTTATTTTTTTTTTTTTTTTACTGTAAAGTATTTGGTTGCTTCGTATTTGTGATTTATTGATGTAGTGTTAGGGAGTGGGGAAGAAATTTTTGTTTTAAAGTTATAAAGATAAAATTTACAAAATTTGTTTACAATTGCTTTATAGTCTGCTATACACGTCTATTTGTATTCGATGTATGTACCATATATATCAAAAAATAGAAATTTCCATTTTAATATTAAAATTCATATAATTTGATATTAAAATAGGCAAAGAACTATCAATCATTATTTCATTTTATATATATGTGTGTAAGTATATATGTATGTATGTAAAATCTTTCAATTTAAGTAATTGCTATTTTAAATTCTATTGACTTTTTATAATTTCTATTCATAAATAAATATTTTTGGAAATTATTTCTATTTTGCTTAAAATATTTATTTTTTATTTATTTAACTCTTGTTTTTAATTTGAAAACTTTAATATATCAAGTATTTTACAAATAAAATGATGAAATTTTCAAATAACTTATCATCCATATGTTACTTTTTACTTAAAATAAGTTATGATTTTTGTTATACAATATACCTACTACTTATATGACTTTTTTATTTGGTTAGTATATAGGTACTTTTTATCGTATTATATATGTAAATATATATATATATACAGCATTATTTATTAAAAACCATATGTTTACAATTTATTACATTTTTAAAACGACATGACACTGAGTGATTGCCAATATTATATTTATGTACATTATTCAAACATACACACTTTATAATATTTACTTATTTGTGAATACAGCGAATAACATTAAATAAATTCTATTCGATATTTTGTAAATAAAAATTTTGATTTTTTGCTGCACTCTTTTATACCAGACAAGTTCAATACTTGACAACTTTGTGTTTGTTGTGCAAGAGTGAACACCAAAAAAATAAAAAATAAAATATGGTGAATTATTAAAAAACAAAAATGTCACAAAATATATGTTAGTAATTCAAATATTTAGAGACTAAAAGGAAATTAAAAACGAGTAAATTTGGTAAACCTTTATTTGCTAAACTAATAGAGATACAAAAAAATTTATTCATTTAAAAGTAATAAGATATTAGTAAACGAATAAATACTTTACATACGTATGTTATAAAAAAATGACAAATATAAGTTTGAGGGATACAAATTTGATCTGTTTTTTTTTTTTCACAAAATATTTATTGACATATGAATTCATATGAATATTTTATTATGCCATTCCAAAACAATTTCAAAAGTAATTGCAATTTTAGCTACATCCAGGGAATAAAAGTGCTAGAGAGGAATAAACTTAAGTTTTAAGAAAATTTTAATGATACTTGATTTTTGGAGTCAAAATTGACAAAAAGCAAAACAGTTAAAAAGGACCTGTAATTTTTAATTGTTCTAAATGAGTAGGATTTTTTTCTTCTTGCAATGGTAGTTTTTTTTTAATTTTTTATAATAATTGATTTACAAACATGAAATTTAATAATTATGTGTGTGTGTGGATTTTATTTCCGTAATGATAGATTTTTAAATATTGATCCTTAGTGAATGAGAGTTCGCAAAAACTGAAATTGATCTTCCTTTAATTGTACCAAAGAAGGCAGGCAAAAGTATAACTTTATTAGCGGAACTTTTTCATCTCTTTAATGGTACTTTTAACAAAATGTATGTAATAGTTGTGGAGCAGGAGCTAAGCTTTTAGAAAAATGATTTTTTAATAGCTCTGTAATTAATTGATCGTAACTTCTACAACTCAAGCACGATTTCAAAGCGCTTGTCAAGATAAAGCAAAAAGTAGCTTAGTGGGAGTACACACACGGCAATTTTTATTACCGTATTTGATTTGATTGAATCGACTTAAGACAAATATTGATATTTAGTTAAAAAAATTTTATATTTAGTTAAAAGTTCTACAAAAGGATTTTTTAAGTGACTATATTTTTATATTTATATTTTTTTCAATGTTTATGTACACCCTGCTGTATCTTATCATGTGTTATCGCAGGGTTAATACAATGTTTGCATACATTTAAATTCGCTACGACCAGTAATATAGAAGACATGGATTTATTACCAAAAATTTTGCGTTTTGCCATACTGTGATATTGCACTTTAATTAAATCCTCAATAACACCATACAAACATATTCATCTAAACAAATATCTTCTCTATGTACTTAATTAACTTTTATTTTTTTAAATTAAAGAGTCTTTTCAAAAGATTAAATATTTCTCATCTATAATTAGGTTGAATAAATGCTACAAGCTATTTAAATCACAGCGAATTTATCATAAACTAATTTATTTAAAAAATAAACATTCAATATTAAATAAAAACACAAAAACAATCATATCTTTCTGTATATGTACTAGTAATAATTTAATTTTGTACAAATACAACATTCAATAATTAAATTAATTCCACAAAATAAAATTAAAGCAACAAAACATACTAAAAACATATTTTTAAAGTAAATTTTAAAAATTCTATATTTATTTGTATTTGTATAACATTTATACATGTTTACATAACTATTTGATATAAATACATAAACATGATACATATACACACAAAAAAAACACACACACACACACAAAAGCCATTCATCTAAATGTTCTCATAGAAATGTGTGTATGTTTAGTATTTTGGTTAAAAAAAAAATAAAAAGAATTGAGTAACTAAACAATTTTATTACCAGTTCATGTTTACAACACAAATACTACTTTTGCTACCACAAACACATACTTCTACAAACCAATTCACGTATGTATGTATATTTGTTTGTATAAGTTAGTATGTGAACAAAATACTACTATATTTAGGACAACATACTTTTGTGTTAACCAAACATTTAGTATTACTTACTTACACTCTCACAGACTTTAAACATAAAAATGCAAGAAATATATACTATAACCACAATAGTAATAGTTATAACAACAACAATATGGTTGTTTCTTTTTGCCTTAGAAATAGTGTAAAAGAATAGTTAGCAAAAAAAAAGTACTTGTTTACTGGTAGGTATATTGTTAAACAGTTTGCGACATTTCTTTATAAAATATAGAGGAAAAAACATAAAAAGTGACGTTGGCAGAGACAATTAGTAACACACTTGTATTTGGTATGCTTGAATCCTTCGAAGCACTATTTATTGGTTACTCATATATACACCAACACATACACACACACAGATGTATTCATAACAGAAATACACCTATAAATTACACCACACTTATGAAGCAATACTCGTATGTTAACCAACGCAATCAAGTTCAATATACAATATTTACACTTTTCGGAATTATTGTTTTAATCACTGCACATTTTAATAAATATTCGCAAAGGGGTTTTTTTATATTATGTTATGATGAATTTTAAATACCCTTTATCAATATATAATATATAACAAAATATTTAAAAAAAAAACTGTTTACCTTTAATATCACAGAACTTATTACTGAAAAACGAAAGAAAGTCGAGTAAAACATTCTAAATTCAAGTGTAAATATCTTTCTAAATGTAAGAAATAACTAAGATGAGTAATTTTTATTTTCATTATTATTATTATTATTTTTTTTTTTTTTTAACTTGTCGAGCACTTTAGAGAAATATAGAAATCTTAAAAATCGTATTTCATTTATAGAAGTTACGATAAAAAATAATAAACTTTGGCGCACTTCTTATTATGATTTTTCTGAAAGCTTAGATCTTACTCTACAACTCTTGCATTAGAAATTAATGAATTTAGACATATTTAATTAATTTTCTATATAACCATTCACATTAAAATTCACTAATTAATTCTTCAAGTGTATACTTCAAATTGTCTTATATTGAATACCAGGTGTGTTAGTCTTAAACAGAACAATATATATGTATATGTTACACTTCAAGCAATATAATAGTAACCTTAGAAGTATGCAATAGTTTTAAGCAATTGCAAGTTTATTGCATTTTGTTTGGTGGCTGTATTGTCGTACATCTACTGCATACAAAAGAGCAACATTCTGGTATAAATTTAGCTATTTTTCATTTTCCTATTAGTTTTACTATATTTTTTTTTTTAACTTGTATGATTAACTCGTTTTATTTTCTATGTTTTTAGTTCGACTATTTTTCATTAGTGCAAAGTTTTTGTTTATTTTTTTAGTTTTAATTAACATGTTTTAGGTTGAGTAAATTAAATTCATTCGTATATTTTTTTTTTCTCTGCAATTTGCTAAACAAAAACTAAAACTTGTACAATATTGTTTTTATGTAAAATGTGTATGTGTTTTTATTTTAAATCTATGGCATCGTAAAAAATAAAAAAAAACTTTTATATATTGAATTTATTTATTTGTGTTAGTCATAATGGTCAATCGAATAGAAGAAAAAACACAACAAATAACATAGGGATTAAAAAAAACAAATACAAGAACAATTTACAATTTTATTTAAAACTCTAAAACTAGAAATAACAAATTGGTAATAAATTTAACTAATTTAAAAAAAAATTGTCTAACAAAAATTCAGCTAAATAAACTATTAATAAAACTGTTTCTTATTTTTTTTTTTTTTTTTTGCTTCCATAGTTTTATTTTGACCA
>MINK01172981.1:5521-30624 GCA_001735545.1 Phormia regina
ATATACTTTTTATATCTTATTTCATCTTTTTTTTTATCACACAAATAGCGTATTTTGTTAGCCTCAAAATTCATTTCAAATTGTGTAAAAATGTTTATTTTTGTCAAAGTTATTAATGAAATTTAATAAAGTTACCATAATTAATATTAATCATACGCCAACAGTGAAATTTAGTTTTCATTACATTTTTAAAGAGTGTAAATAAAATTTGAATTTTAAGTAATAAAATATACGATCAAATTTATCAGAGAAAATACTAAATAAAATTTTTGGACTAATGAAAGCTTAATTTAACAAAATTTCACAAATGATAAAATAAAAATTTCACTAATAAATAAAATATGTCGTAATTCAGCAATTGTTAAAATTGTCTGAAGCGGATAATTAAGTAAAAGTAAAATTTATTTAAAAATTAAAATTTTAAAACTTTTGTTGTAACAGTATTTTATTTATTCCATAAATAGTATTTTTAGAGAAAATTTAATTTTTGTAGACAAATTGGATTTTTTGAGAAATATTCTATTATCGGAAAATAAAGAGTGAAAAATTATATATTTAGTGAGATCTCATTACTAAAACACTGACCTTTTTGAACATAATTAGAATTTTTAGTGAATAATTTTATTTTTAGGGAATAATTAAATTTTATGTGAAAATTTTTAATTTTTATTTAAATTTTTAATTAAATTTTTTCACAATTTTTTTAATTTTTACTGATTTTTTTTTTTAATTTTAAGTGAAAATTTCAGCTTTTAATTTTTAGTTTTTTTTTTAATTTTTAGTGAAAATTTCAGTTTTTAGTGAAAGATTAAAGTTAAGGTTTTTAGTGAAAAATTTTAGTTTTTAGTGAAAGATTAAATTCTTAGTGAAAAGTTAAAATTTTTAGTGAAAAAATTTAATTAAATTTTAGCGAAAAACTTTAATAACGGTATTGGTAACGGTACCGAATTTTAAAATAAAATCTAATTTTTAGTTTTCAGTGAAATATTAAATTTTTAGGGCAAAGTTTCAATTTTTAGTGAAAAATTTTAGTTTCTAGTGAAAGACTAGCGTTTTAGTGAAAAGTTAAAATTTTTAGTGAAAAATTTTAATTAAATTTTTGTGAAAAACTTTAAAACGGTATCGGTATTCAATTAATTTTTATTTCGGTAACGGTATTTTTTTTTTTTAATTTTTAAGGCAATTGGAAATATACTCATTGTAAACGAAATTAAATTTGAATTAAAACAATATAAGTCCTTTTTAAAATAAAATTCTATTTATACTCTTATTATTAATTTTATTATCTTATTTCCTCAATTATTTTTACAATATCATATTATGTTTCAAAAAATGTATTTTAAACTACGAATCGGTATTTTTAACAAAATGATAATTTCGGTATCAGTTACGGTAACCAACTTTAAACGGTATATAATCGGTATCGGTATTTATAACTGTATGGGTTTCCAACCTTGATTTTTAATGAAATTTTTTTATTTATAGTGAAAAATTTTTAGTGAAGTTTTTTAGCTGAAAATTTTAGTTTAATTTTGAATTTTTAGTTTAAATTTAAATTTAATTTGAATTGGAAAATCTAAATTTTAGTGAAAATGTTTTTAGATTAAATTTTCAGTTTAAATTTTTAGTGAAAAATTTAAGTTTTCAGTGAAAATTTTTTATTTTTAGTGAAAATTTTTTATTTTTAGAGAAAAATTTAAATTCAAAATATTAAAAATATTAATTTTTAGTAAAAAAATTTTATCGGAAAATCAAATTCTTGGTGAAAAATTTTTAATTAAATTTTAGTGAAAAATATTAATTTTTAGTGAAAAATATTAATTTTTAGTGAAAAGTTTTAGTTCTTAGTGAAAAATTTTAATTTGATCGAAAAATCAAATTTTTAATTTTTAGAAAAAAAATTTATTTTTGGTGAAAAATTTAAATTTTTAGTGAAAATTTAATCAAATTTTAGTGAAAATTTAATCAAATTTTAGTGAAAATTTTAAATAAATTTTAGTGAAATACTTTAACTTTTTAGAAATTATAAATTTTTAGTGAAAAATATTAATTTTTAATGAAAAATTTTAGTTCTTAATGAAAAATTTTAATTTTATCGGAAAATCAAAATTTTAGTGGAAACTTTAATTTTTAGTGAAAAATTTTAGATTTTGGGGAAAAAAATTGTATTGTATTGTTAATTAAATTTTTTGTAGAAACCATACTTTTAGTGAAAACTTTATTTTTTTTTTTTTGTTTCGAATTTATTGTAAAACTTTACATTTTTAGGGGAAAAAATGAACTGTAACGAAACACTATTTTAGTAAATACCCGATTTATTTTAAGAATGTAGAAATTTGAAGTGAATATTTTTATTTTTAATCAATAAATTTTTTACTTTGTTATGAATTAAAATTTAAATTTAATGATTTTTCTTGGTGAAAAATTAAATTTTTAGTGAAATAAAAAATGTTTATTGAAAAAAAAATAAAATAAAACCAGGGAAAAATGTGTGAACATTTTTTGTTGGCTTAAATATGTATTGAACTAAACAGTAGGTATTCTATACACATAAACAGATCATAAATCATAAATTTTGGCGATTTGTTTTTAAATAATCAAACCAAAAATTTTGGTGATTCTATTTTTTTAATGATACTACTAAAGGGACCAAATTATGACGTTCACCCACTAATTCCTTGGAAAATTTTAGGAATAGAGATCTATGTTTTTCAAATCAATTTGTAAAATCCTCAGCTCTTAGCATGTGAAATTTTATTTTTATATCTCTAACGGTTTACAAATTATAAAATAATTTAGAAAATTTTTGAAATCACTATTAAGCGTATACTTATTATGGATAGTTGATATTATTCATACGATAAAATGCAACATACAATAATATACTTAATGTATGACGCTTAATTAGCCACTCTAATTTCATTTCAGTTCTCTTTTATTTAATGATTTTTTTTCCCAAATGTATTTTGTCATCATCTTGCTTAATAAAAATTATTATTACTCATGCAACTATATGTCAAAAATAAATTTATACAAAAATAAATAATATATTTATCTAAACATTATCGCTAAATAAGCCACACTTATTGCTTATACATGATCAGTTCTCTTAATAAATTATTTTTTCCGAAATGTGTCTCTTCTTGGCAGCCTTTTATTTCTTATAATTAATTGGAATTACTCAAAATATTACTTAGCAAAATGCAATTGATAATAAAGATAAAGAATAATAAATATGTATGCAAACATTATCGCTAAATTAGCCATACTAATTTCAGATAATTTTTCTGTTATTTAATGTTTTCTTTTTCGAAATGTGTCTGTTTTTGTCAGCATCTTTAGATTTCTTTTTACATATGGCTGGTTATACCTTATTGACCTGCCCATGGTTTAGTATATATTACAGGGAAGAGAGGAACTAAATTCACATAAAATTTATTAATGTATTTTTTATTAACGTTTTAATGCGTTTTGTGAAAACATTAAAGTTTTCCTGGTGTTTAAATATTTATTTTTTGAATTTTTATTTTAGCACAAAGGAAAAACATGTTTTCTAAAATTTAAGCTAAAGGGGATTCGTAGTGTTTGCCAACAGCCAAAGGAGATAAATAAAATTCTTTTGAAACTTAAAGACAAGTGTTTGAAGAAATTTATAAAGGTTATAAAAGGCTTACAAACATGTATAAAAAAGGAAGGAAAGAAAATAGGACTTTAATAAAGAAAGAAATAAAATATTTTATACCTACATATGTATGTATTTAAATTTATTCTCTTTGATGTTGAAAATTTAACAAAAAATTTAACATACTTAATTTAATTATTTCAAGCAACAAAATATTTTTTTTTTCGTTAAAAGCAAAATGAAAATAAACCCAATAATCAATAAAGTGAAATGAAAACATCAAAAAAAGTTTTAATAAAAAAAATATAGATGATATACACTTGTTGCCCCACTTGAAATCAAACAAAACAATCACTCATACCAACATTCCACCACCCCAAAGACAAGCACCACAACAACAGTAGTCCTTCAGCACATCAGCAACACTAAAAATAAAATACAAAAACCGGCAGCAGTTAAAAATAAAACAAACAACCCTCTTAAAGAGGCGACATATAAGAAGAAACAAAAAGTAGGGAATAGCAAACAACATACAAACAACTTAAAAAAAAAAAAAAAAAAAAAAAAACACAATGTTGTGAACAAGCAACACCAACACTCACTTATAATATGTGACAGTGACAGGCTGAACAACAGACAGATAAACAGACGGACTTACGGATGAACCATAAGAGATTTTCTAGAGCATTTAAAAAAATATATTTTAAACTAATTTTGATTTAAAAATGTGTTTAAAAAATTTAGAATTTAATAAAAATGAGATAAATGAAAATATTTTTTTATAAATTAGAAAATGATTTGTGGTCATTCTGTCGATAATTTAAATTATTTCTTATGTTGGAAAATATACCACAATATTAATTAAATAATTTTAGAGAAAAATAAATAAATTGTATTGAAAAATACTTTTTTAATGAAAAATTAGTTTTTTGTTATTAATTATTTTCTTAGTGAAAAATTCATGTTTTAAGGGAAAATTGATTTATTTAATGAAAACATTTTTCTTATTGAAAAATTGATTTTTATTTAAACGATATTGGGGTCTATATTCGACTATGTCGAATCTTTTATACCATTCATCATCTTACCAAGAATTAAAATTTTCGCCTTAAAGTATGCTCTCATACTTTCACATTTATAAACATTACAAAACAATGAAATTTTCCGTGACTTAATAAACTTTAAAGTGGCATAACATAATGATTTCAATCTTTTCTATTTGGCGAAAAATTATATCAGCTAAGCAATATAATTTAGATAATTATATCGGGGCTTTATGTCAGTGGTACCCAATTTTGAGTCCATTTAATTCCGCCCCCTTCCAAAGTTAACATTGTGCACTTCTCTGCAACACCTATACCAAATTTCATCCAAATTCAACTAGCCGATCAGAAGTTCCAAAAAACATCGATTTATACATGTATGTGTGTCAAATTTTCTGAAAATCTGTGTAGCCGATTAAGAGCTTTAAAAAAATGAGCGTGACATCCAATCGTAATCTTACACAGTCTATAATACCTCCCGCACTGGTACTATGTGTGTGTAAACTATTGTAGAAATCGGTGCAGCCATTTAAAACTTTTAAAAAAGTAGGCGTGGCATACAACTAAGTTCTTCTTCTGTGCATCTATTGAAGTGTTTGAAAAAGTGGGCGTGACATCCAATCGAGATCTTATATAGCCTATAACTACCTCCCGCACTGGTACTATCTGTATGTACCAGTGCTGAATTTCGTTAGATATTCATATTGTATATGTCAGTTATCGGTGGGCTTCATAAAAACCATTTCAACCGACATGGTCATCATTTCTTACAAGGATATAGAATATATAAAATTTTTGCTTTGCGACGAAAATTGTGGAAATTACAAAGGGGAAGACAAACGGAAAAGCAAACATATATATACCATTTATACCTGTAGTCAAGGAAATCAAAATTGTGAATAAGGGAAATCCCATTTTTGAACTTTTTCCATAAAGTCTTTTTAGCAACTGGCAAACTATTTGGAACTTTTTAGAGCTCTCCAAACTGTATTTGCTTAGTACAAGTAGCCGTTGGTATTTTACAATATATAAGTTAAAGTAAAAAAATTTATCTCAAATAGGTCATATTCAGAAGGGTCTGTATAAGGTCCTGTTTGATCGATTGGACTTGTTTTCAATGCTATACTCCTCTCTATTCAATAAAATTTTATTTTAGAGAAAAAAAGAGCTGATATTTTTTCCGCAAAGAAAAATGTACAAAAAAATCATCTTTAATGATAATTTTTAAAATCTTTTATTTTTGAACTCAGAGTAGAATTCAGTTGCTCAAATTTTATTTAATAGATAATTATTGTTTTCTTTGTCACGTCAAGTACCTTATAAAAATATTAAAATCCATTAAACCGGATTGGTTTTGTAAAGCTTTTACCTTATCGAGGTAGTCAAATTTGACACCCTGTAGCTTATCCTCCATTATTAACAGAGTGACTACAACTTGATTTTTTTGAAAGCTTAGGTCCTCATCTACCACTTTCTCATGCATTTCAAGCCAACCAGTAGTTTAGCTTGAAAACTAAAAATCATACATAACCTCACAAAATTCAATTTAACCTTGAAATTTTTGAATATTTATTAAATAATTTTAAATAAATGATTTATAGAAATTTTATTAATTTTCTAGTATCAACTTCATATTAAGCTTAAATTCAAAATATTTATTTCTTCTTTTTTTATTTTTTCATTAATTAACAAACTCTTTAGATTTCCCTCGTTAAATTTAATACAAAAATTTCGAATAAATAATATAGATATACCACAAAAATATAATTTAAATTAAATAAAAGAAAACCTCAAAAAAATTAAAACAATACAAGAGCATGAGAGTGCAGGTAGAAGAGCAAAATATAATAAAATGCAAAAAGCAAAAGAGAGCATACATTTGAGTAAATTATAGCACAACAAAATGAAGAAATATAAAGGAAAAACGAAAAATGGCTAAATCTTACTAACAAGAATATAAACAAAATTGTGACATTTTCTTTTAAACCTTCTTTTCTCAAATTCTTTGTTTTATTTCTCTTTTTTTCTTATTCAACTTATCACATGTTTTATTTGTTAAAACGTCTACCACCACTTGTTGCTAAATGTCATCATCGTCAGCTTTTTGACAAAAGAAACAAAATACAAATAAAATTTAGAGAATATAAAATGAAAACATTTAAAAAGAGGGCTCGTCTCGTGTTTTAGATTTTGACCGCGTTTCCCCCGTTTTTTTTTTTCTTTTTTAGTTTGTTTTGTGTAGGTGTAAAAAATAATGTTTTTATGTGTTAAAGTAGAATGTTTGTTTTTGGTGTTAATGACACGCATTTCACTGGCAGGCAGCCTTATTTTGTTTTCCTTCTAAATTTAGATTTGAATTTATTTGAATTTTTTTATTTTCGTTTTGTTTGAAATATGACGCAGTTACGTGTTTGATGATGACGATAGAGCAGCACATCATCACATGTGTTTGATGATTAGTTAGATTAATTTAATTAAATTTCACACTTAAACTGCAAAAGTGCTTAAGGTGAATGTTTTAATTATATTAAAAATGTATTTAATGTATTAGATTTAGTCACAACTAAATGAGATAATTTAATTAAGAGAAAAGATAGGAAGGGGGAAAAATTCTTGAGACGATCAAAGTTGTATTAAATGAAATCTTTAAAAAATGGAAATTAAACATCAAAAAGCTATAAACTAAAATCTATAGACCATAATCCAGACTACAGTTTAGTCTATAGTCAATACTATAGTTTAGTCAATAGTCCAGACTATAGTTTGGTCTATGGTCAATACTATAATTTTCCAGACATTTTCCAAACATTAGTTTAGTCTTTTGTTCAAATAATAGTTTAGTCCAGACTACAGTTGAGTCTATAGTCCAGACTATGGTTTAATCTATAGTCCAGACTATAGTTTAGTCTTTAGTCCAGACTATAGTTTAGTCTTTAGTCCAGACTATAGTTTAGTCAATAGTCCAGACTATAGTTTAGCCAATAGTCTAGACTATAGTTTAGTCTATTTTCCATACAATGGTTTAGTCTATAGTCCAAACAATAGTTTAGTGTATAGTAGAGACTACAGTTAAGTCTGTAGTCCAGACTACAGTTTAGTCTCTAGTCCAGACTATAGTTTAGTCAATAGTCCAGACTATAGTTTAGTCTATAGTCTAGCCTACAATTTATTTTATAGTCGAGGCTATAGTTTATTGTATCATTCGGACTATGTCTTAGTTTAGAGTTCAGGTAACATTTTAGTCTTTAGTCCAGACTATAGTTTATTCTCTAGTTTAGTTTAGTCTATAGTCTACAATATAGTTTAGTATATAGTTTACAGTACAGTTTAGTCTTTTCAGAGCCCCTTATAAAACCTATACAAAACCTAATTGTCTTCAAACTATTAATTTTATTCTCTCTCTTCTTTTTTAGTGTTGGCAAATGGGCCACCCAATTCGGCGATGAGCTGTGGGAACTCGCACAGCGTATGACAAAATCACAGGAAATTAAAGCGGTAAGTCTTTTCCAAAAAACCTCTCACTAAAACATAGAATCAGTTTCTTTTTATGTCAAATTTATAGAAATACAAAGAATACAATGCTCGTGTAGAGCTAAAAAATGGCACCGAACTTATTAAATCGATAACAGCTAATGTGGGTAAAATGTTGGCCCGCAAAATGGATGCTGTCAGATGTATACAAGCAAAAGCCGAACAAGTTTTCGAAAATTTCGAATATAATGAAACCTATGCCGAAAATGAATTTCAATATTATTCGAGTAAATTTTCAGCATTCGAAGGAAAATCAGCTGAAGAGTTAATGGATCATTTGAAAAACAATAGTTATATGTATTTGAATATGACACTAAATCCGGATACACATTTTTATAATATATCTGTAAATACAGAGCATAGTTCCGTCCATGTACCCTCCAATGTGTATGATAAACGTAAGTACACATTTTTTATTTAAGAATTTTGTTTATACATTTTAATAAATTTCTTTAATTTTTGAAGATCCCCGTGTCCTTAAGGCCATTATGTGGACCGAAGAATTAGATGAGGTATTCAAACAAAACTATCAATCCGATCCTGCCTTATCTTGGCAATATTTTGGCTCTGATACTGGCATTTTGCGCCATTTCCCCGCCTCCCAATGGGAAGAACATGAACTTGATGGCAATGCCGATACTTATGATTGCCGCAAACGTTCATGGTATATTGAAACCGCCACTTGTTCTAAGGATATTGTTATTTTATTGGATAATTCGGGTTCTATGACCGGCTTCCGTTTTCATGTTGCCAAATTTACTATACGCAGTATATTGGATACATTTTCCAATAATGATTTTTTTACTATTTTTAATTATTCTGCCACTACGGATGATATTATACCCTGCTTCAAGGATGCTTTAGTTCAGGCTACACCAGAAAATATTAATGTTTTTAATGAAGCTATAAGCAAGATGAAACCACAAGGTTATGCTAATTTATCAATAGCTTATACAAAGGCTTTTGAATTGTTAAAGAAGGTAAGCGGAAGATGAAATGAAGAGTACTCCACACTGAAACTAAATTTCGGACTAAACTATGAAACTGACTACATGCTCTGGATTATACACAAAACTATAATCTAGACTATGGACAAAACTGTAGTCAGGACTATAGATTTAACTATAGTCAGGACTATAGACTTAACTATAGTTAGGACTATAGACTTAACTATAGTCAGGACTATAAACTATAGTATAGTCTGTACTTTAGGTTATATTATAGTCTGGACTATAGATTAAACTATAGTCAGGACTATAGACTAAAATATAGCCAGGGCTATAGACTAAAATATAGCCAGGACTATAGACTAAGCTATAGCCAGGACTATAGACTAAGCTATAATGAGGACTACATACTTACTGCAGTACAGCAATCTCAACTATAGACCAAACTACAGTTCGAACTATATATGAAATAAATTCTGGACTATAGACTAAACTATAATCTCTTATCTTTTAGTACTACATTGAAAGACGTTGCAATGAAACCTCCACCTGTAATCAAGCCATTATGGTGGTCACTGATGGTGTGGCTGGTAATAATACGGAAATTTTTGAAAAATATAATTGGGGTGATGGTGAAAATGGGACAATGAGTATGAAAGTGCGGGTATTCACGTATCTGCTGGGTAAAGAAGTGACCAAAGTTAAAGAGATACAATTGATGGCTTGTCTAAATCGAGGGTACTATTCACATGTACAAACGCTGGATGAGGTACAGGAAGAGGCATTAAAATATGTAGATGTAATAGCAACGCCATTGGTGCTACAAGATGTAGAACATCCGCCGACATGGACGCATTCATTTACGGATAAAACGGTAAGAAATAAATTTTATACAAAAAAGAAATGTTCTATATTAAATAAATGTTTTTTTTTAATAGTATAAAGCTGAAGGGAATGCCACGGATGCACGTCTGATGATAGCGGTGGGTGTACCGGCATTTGATAGGTCATATCGTAAAGCCAATGCAACCGCCCACGCCCGGTTATTAGGCGTGGCGGGCACAGATGTGCCTGTAGAAGATATAGATAAGCTAACATTGCCTTATAAGGTAAATAAAAAATTAATTAAAGTTCTACTAATGGAATGAAATAATTTCCCTTAACAAATTCTAGTTGGGTGTTAATGGTTATTCTTTTGTGGTTTCCAATAATGGTTATGTACTTTTACATCCCGATCTAAGACCTATAGGGGTAAGTTTATTAATACTTTCCTTAAAAAGACTCTAATATTAATAAATTTCTTCAACAGCCCAATGGTGTTATGAATCCCAATTACAATAGCATCGACTTCACTGAGGTAGAACAACTATTCGAAGATAATTCTCCCCGTAATCCAGGAGAATCAATTTTACAATTAAGACGTAGTATGGTTAATCATGAATCGGGTGAATTTAAAGATATAAGTGTAAAATTACACTATGATAAAATGCGTCGAGTTTCAGAAGAGAAACAAGATTATTTCTTTGCTCCATTACCGAATACACCCTTTTCCTTAGGTATTGTTTTACCCAGTGAATATGGTAAAACTTGGATTAAAGTGGGCGAGGAGGTATTGAAAAATATCCATATGAAAGTTAATATATCGGATTTCTTTGTGGGTGAAAATTGGAAAGTACATCCCGATTGGGTCTATTGTAAATATCACTATTTGGAAGGTCACGAATTTAAAACACCAGAGGCTGAGTTAAAACATTTCTTGGGTAAAATGGTGCAAAAGGATTGGAAATGGTCAGAACAGTATGAAGAGGATGAGGTGGATAGAGATGATAATGATTGTAAGTTGAAATTTTAGAAATTATTAAATATAAAATGAAAATTTTTAAGTAAAGTTAAAAAAAATTTAATTTTCTTTAACGCTTTAAAGAAAAATGAAATTGAAACACATACAATTTTTCAAAAATATTAATTTTTTAAAAACTTTCCTACAAAAAATAGAAATGAAAAACGATTAATATAAAAAATTTTATTTAAGGTGTATCAAGAATGACTATAAAATTTTTTGTAAAATTTATAGAAATCAAAATTTTTTACTGACGTTCCTATAAAAAACGGAATTGAAACAGTTGAAATTTCATTGAAAATAACAACATTTTACAATTCAGTCCGATTTAGTTGTAATTTCTTAAACGTTCCTTTGTAAAATAACATGACAAAATGTTAATTTTATAAAAATTTTAACAGAAGATATAAGTGTTTGTAATACTGCCATGAAAAATGGAATTGAAACACTTTAAATTTTAAACATTTTGTTACAAATTAATATAATGGAAAACATTTTTAGGTAAAATTTTACGAAATCAGAAATTTTATCTAACGTTCCTATGAAAAATTGAACTGAAACATGACAAAATTTTAAATTTTTATAGGAAATATAGAAAAAAATTGCTGTAAAACAAATTTTTAACACTTTTCTAAATTTTTTAGGAAATGTTCTAAATGTTCCTATGAAAAATGGAATTGAAACTCTATAAATTTTAAAAAATTGTTTACAAATATAAAACGGAATTCTAATGGGAAACATTTTTAGGAAAAATTTTACGAAATCTTAAATCTTATATAACGTTCCTATGCAAAATGGATTTGAAACAGTATATTTTTTTTTAATTCTATTGAAAATTAGATAAGACATTGTTAGTTGAAACGAATTTACTGTGAAATCTGCACAAATATAAATCTTTTTTCAATGTCCCTATGAAAAATAGAAATGAAACACTATAAATTTAAAACATTTTATTAAAAATAAAGACAAAGTTTAATTATAAATTAAGTTTGAAATAAATTTCTTTTGTTTGCAAGGAAATCTGTTAAATCTTCCTAAGAAAATGGAAATGAAACACAATATAATATTGAGAAATTATAAAAAATGGTATTAAAAATTATTAGTTAACCGCATTTTGTGGTAAATTTTGCCGAAATCCAATATTTTTAATAACGTTGCTAAGAAAAATGGAATTGAAACATTATATATTTTTTTAATTTTTATGAAAATTAGTATAAAAAATAATTATAAATCAAAATTTATGATAAACTTTTGATATAAAAAACAAATTTTTTAATGTTCCTATGAAAAATGGAAATGAAACATTTTATTTTTTTTTTTCTAATTTTATAAAATAAAATATATGAAAATTTTAAAAAGTATTTTATTTTCAAAATTTCCCAAATCTATATTATTCTAACATTCCTATGAAAAATGGAATTGAAACATAATTTTAGTTCCTATGAAAATGGAATTGAAACATTATAAATTTTCTAAATTTTATAAAAAATATAATAAGAAGAAAATAAATTTTTATTAAAATTTACTGAAATCAAGTTTTTCATCATTCCTATGAAAAATGAAATGATGAATTGAAATAGATGAATTTTGAAGCTAATAATAAAATTTTAAATCAACTAAATTTATGCAACTAAATTAGTTCATATTTGCTTTTAACGTGTTATTAAAACATTAGAGTTTTCTTTCAACATTTGATTATGTTGCTATGAAAAAAAAGAAATTGAAACAAAATTTATTTAACTTTTTAATGAAATATTTCTTAAGAAATTCGTGTTTTTTACAGTTTTAAAAAAAATCTTTTATAAAAAAAAATAAAATTTTTTTCAAACGTTCCTATGAAAAATGGAATTGAAACATAAGTTTTTTTTAAATTTTTAAAGAAAATAATGACAAAATTTTAAAAATTTAAATTTAATTAAAAATAAATTTGTAGCAATAAAATGATATTGAAACAATTAATTTAGACTTTATCTGTTTCCTTTCTCCCTTTAGTAAATTGTGGTCGCAAATCCTTATCCGATGATGCCTACTATTGCAACAAAGAACTGGTTCATTTACTAATCTTCGATGCCAAGGTAACCAATTCTAGTTATGGTGTTTGGAAATTTGAAAACGAAGAGGAAAAAGCTTTAATCGAACGTTTTGGTGCTACTTTACGTTTTGTGGCCACCATGAGTGGTTTAACACGTTGGCAATTTATTTATGGTGAAGTGGAAGTAGAAAATGATCGTGAATTTGGTGATTATCATACTAAAGCTATAGATGAAACTTGGTATAGAAGTGCTATATTGGCTCATCATGAAGAACGTACCGATAGTTTTGTATACTCAGTAAAACATCACAACGATCCTGCTGAAGATAGTGAATTAAAAGTCACTGCTTCACATGCTATATTCCCAAGAGATGGTGGTAAAGAAGCACCAGCTTGTGTGGTGGGTTTTCAATTTTCTCATGCCCTAATGTTGGATCGATTTTTCACTATAACATCTACAGATAATGTAAGTAATATTATGGGGGAGAAGGGGAAGGATTTATATTCAAGGAAAGGGAGCAACTTATATATTTTTTTATAAAATTTCAGTGTAATGGCTGTATTAAGACCTGCAACAGTGATGAATTTGAATGTTATGTTATCGATAATAATGCCTATATAATATTGGCCCGTAATGTCAATCATACGGGTAAATTTTTTGGAGAATATCAGGGAGATGTTATGGAAGCTATGGTTCAACTGGAATATTTTCAAAGTATAGATGTCTATGATTATCAATCGTTGTGTGTAGATGAAGATGCCAAACAAAGTGATGCCAATGTAGCGTTGCATGTAAGTATTTTTTTAAAAATCTGTAAAAGATTTCATTTAATCATTTTTTTATTAAAACAGCCCTGGAAAGTTATAACCTTATTTTGGAAATGGTTAGTTACTACCATATTCTGGCATTACTCACGCATACAATGGTGGGTGGATGGTTCACCTTGTAAGTATTTCTATTATGTCATTTAATTTCAAATGAAATTTGTATTAATTTCTTTTTCCCCTTCTTCCATTAGTCCTCGAATATAACGATGATATTGAAGATGATTATGATGCTGGTGGCTTTGGTCGTGATAGTTATGCTCCCATACAACCCAAACCCAAAGAAGATGATGAAGATGAATTAATTTTCAATGAACCTGAACCACCACCTGTTTATGAACCTTGTGATAAGGTTACTACTTTATATAATTTACAACCAAATGCTGTGGAGGGTATTACCGATGCCATAAGAATGCCTAATGTACGTCCGTTTTATATTAAGAAAATACCACGTACTAATTTATTGTTGGTGGTCATAAATGTACTGATGCCTTCGAAGGGTACGAAAAAAACCACCGAACCACAAAGACAAATCTATCCGACAGACTTCCCGTGTTATAAGCTCAATATGAGTTTCTATGAGAGAAGACGTATTGAGGAGTGTTTTACGGAACATCCAGAGGTAAGTAAAAAATATTCAATTATTAAAAAAAAAATAAACTAAAAGAGAAAATTGAAACAGTTTAAAATTGAATATTTAAATTTAAAATTTCTAAGGAAAACTATTAAACTGTTATTTTAAAAATAAATTTCACAATTGATATAAATTTCCTCCAAATTTCAAAATATAATTCTTCATTTGCATAATAAATGTAAGTGAAACAAAGAAAATTGTATGGAAATATAAAAAATCCACACGAAAAATGTGTAATTTAGACAAATTAATAATAAAATTTTTAAAAATATAAAATTTTCTTTCAACATTCCTATTAAAAATGGAAATGAAACACCATTTTTTTGTTAAAATATAAGTTAAAATTCTTAGCAGAATCTTAAAATTAACACAATAATTGAAAAATATTTCCAAAAAACCTAAATTTTAAAAACATTCCTATTAAAAATTGAATTGAAACACCATAAATTTTGTTATTTTTAAGGAAATTATGTTTTAAATCAAAAAAATAATATAATATTTTAAAATTATTCCAAAAAAAGAAAATTTTCAAAAACGTTCCTATGAAAATGGAATTGAAACACTGCATATTTTATTATTTTTACTGAAAATATGTATTAAATAAATAAAAAATAACATAATATTTGAACAAATTTCTTTTAATAACAAAATGTTCAAAAACATTCTTACTACAAATGGAATTGAAACACTATATATTGTGTAACTTTTTAAGAAAATATATTTTAGATAAAAAATTAACATAATATTTGAAAATTATTTCCAAAAAAACAAAATTTTCAAAAACGTTCCTTAGAAAAATGGAATGGAAACACAATATACTTTACCATTTTAAGTGTAAATATAATTAAAATCTAATAAATTATCAAATATTTTCAAAAATTTTCAAAAACGTTCCTATGGAAATGGAATTGAAATATTACATATTTTATTATTTTTACTGAAAATATGTATTAAATAAATAAAAAATAACATAATATTTGAACAAATTTCTTTTAATAACAAAATGTTCAAAAACATTCTTACTACAAATGGAATTGAAACACTATATATTGTGTAACTTTTTAAGAAAATATATTTTAGATAAAAAATTAACATAATATTTGAAAATTATTCCCAAAAAAAAAAAATCAAAAACGTTCCTTAGAAAAATGGAATGGAAACACAATATACTTTACCATTTTAAGTGTAAATATAATTAAAATCTAATAAATTAACAAATATTTGAAAAAAATATAAAAAAATCAAAGAAAAATTCCTATGAAAAATGGCAATGAAACATAATTACTTGGAAATTTATTAAATATAATCAAAATTATTTATTTCATTCAAATTTTAAAAGTAAATCCAAATATTTCAACTTCTTATTTTATGTTTCTATTAAAAATGGAATTGAAACAGAGTACATTTTATCTGCAAATATATTAAAAATCTAAAAATGAACACAACATTTAGATGAAATTCCTTTAAAAAACTCAGTTAAAAAAAAGTTCCTATAACAATGGAATTGAAACTTAATATTTTTGACCATTTTAATGAAAATATGATTAAAATCCAAAAATTTACTCAAAGTTAACTACAAATTTAAAACAAAAATCTAAATATTTGAACATTTTTGCTCAATGTTTCTATGAAAATGGAACTGAAACAATAAATATTTTGAAATTTTAAACTGATAATGTCATATAGAAATCAAAAACTCTCAAAATGCAATAAAAATTAGCTTTACATTATAAAATAATAAAATCTGTCTAAATATTAGATTTTGTGAAACATTCCTAAAGAAAATGGAAATGAAACATAAAAAAGTAAAAATATTTCACTGAAGTTAATATCAAGGTTATGAAATTTATCAAAAATATTGTAGTAAAAATTTATAAATTATTTTTTGTTTTACAAACGTTCCTATGAAAGTGGAATTGAAACACTATAAAATTTTAAAAATTATTTTAAAATGCAATAAAAATTAACTTCGTATTATAAAATAAGAAAAAAATCTGGCAAAATATTAATTATTATCAAATGTTCCTAAAAAAATGGAAATGAAACACAAACAAATTAAAATTTTTCACTGAAGATCGTAGAATTTATCCAAATTATGAAGAAAAAATTATAAATCATATTTTTTTACAAAAGTTTCTTCGAAAATGGATTTGAAATGAAGATACATACAGTGCACTCGCGAAAACGTGAACGACTGTGAACAAAATATTCTAAAACGTGAATAAAATATAAAGGCTCAAGCACGTGATCTTTTTTTTAATTTTTAGTGTTTATAAATTGGGAAATATCCGATTAATAATAAAAAGTTTTTGTTTATAATCCTTGAGGCGTATAATACCTGTTTTTTGGTCGTTAAAAAGAAAAATTTATATTTATCAATCTAAAACATGAACAGTGTCGAAAACGTAAAACGGTAAAACTTAGTTCACGTTTCCGCCACTCAACTGAAATTATGTATTTGATGAAATTATGTATTTTGTTATGTTAGTTCCCAAATTCTGTGTCTTTAAAAAATCAAAGATGGGTCTCATTGGAAGTAATTTAAAGATCCTAAATTGAGACTCAAATGCAGGTCTTTATAGACTTAAGTATGTTTTTTGGAGCTAAAATTAAGAAACTGTATAGCGGCAATGAAAAAATGTATTTTTTATTAAGCTTTTTTTTTCGTAATAAAAATATTTCTTTATTATCACAAAAGTAAAATTTTTTATTGCTTTTTCTCTTTTCAGGAAGAAGAATTCTCTTATTGTGGTGATGCCTCAACTTTAACCTCCAACATTTTAATTTTAAGTCTAACACTGTCGCTCGTTTTAGTAACACGTTATTTAAGACGTAACTAATAACAATTACATATACTATATTTTTTCTTATTTTTTTAAACCATAATTATCTCCATTCTTAACTCTACTGAAAAAAGCACAATTAAACGAAACTTTTAGCCAAAAATTAACAAACAAAGCAACAACAACAACAACAAAAAGAAAAACTAAATTATACTTTAATAACTAAAAGAAAACTAAAACAATCAGGGAGTATAAAAAATGAAGATTAATTTGCCAAACAACAACAACAACAACAACAAAAAACTAAATCAATTAGCAACATTTGTTTTTTTATTTAAGGTTTTTTTTTTTTTTTGAGTATAAAAATACAAAACACACACACACACATTAAAGAAGTCCAAAACTCAAAAGAAAATAATATTTATATATATATTTATATTATATTTATTATTATATACAAAAAATTTATACTGTAGTTTCAGTTTTATCTAGAAATATTTATATTTATTAAAAAAAGAAATTAAAGTTTCATTTCAATTTTTTTTTTAGAATTTCCCCCACAAATTTAGCCGGAAATTATTATAGAAAAAATAATAAAGTTTTTAGTCAATTTTTATGAATGAAACTTTAATTAAACTTAAATTGTTTTTGTTTTGTTATATACGTATAGAATTTTTGTTAAGAATGTTTTTTATAAAAGTTTTTTAAACAAAAGTAAAGCCAAACAAAATTTAGTTTTTTTATTAAAATATTTACCAGAGAAATTAATAGATTTTTTATATATAAAAAAAGGAAAGTTTTGTTACAATTTTTATATAAATTTTATGAACAAAAATTATTAACTAAAGAAAAATAGCTACAAACCACCTTAAGTGTCAACCTAAACTCTACCAACAACAACAACAACTATGAAGAAAAAAACTAACTAGTAGAACATAAAAGGTTTTCTAAAATAGATCTTAAAAATTATCTTCTTTAGCAAAAAAAAAAAAATAAAAAAAAGGTTTAAGTTAACATTTTCCAAAAAAAAAAAAAAAATTATTTCCCTAATTATTTTCTTACTGTAGGTTTTGTTTATTTTAGAAAAAGGGAAGTAGAAAACCTATAAATGCCTTTATATTTTAAAAATATGTCTTTAAATTTCTAAAAACAAAAGAATGAGAATCAAAGAAAATTATTAAAGAGATAATTTAAAATCAAAATAATTAAGGGGGGTTTTGTCTAAGGTTTGTCTCAATGCTTAAATGGCAATATAATTTAAAAAAAAGTTAACTAAAAATTTAAAAAAAAGAAACTCATACACAAAATTAAAATTCATTTAAATTGTAGACAAAAATTCTTAGATTTTGAAAAAAAAAACAAACAAACAAAAACCAAAAAAACTAGTTATTAAATATTTATTTTTGAAAGATTTAATTAAAAATTATATTACAAAAAAAATAAAATGTAAGAATTTAATAAAGAAATTTCTTTGAAAAAGAATTGTTTTAATGTTAAGAAACAAACAAAAATGTAAAAAAAAAAATAATAAAAAAGACCAATTGTTTAAATTAATTAAAAACAAAAAGAAAACATCAATGGGAAAACTAAATATAAAGAAAAATGGTGAGTAAGTAATATCAATATTTTTTGTATTTCAAAACAAAAATAAACGAAAAATAAAATTTTATTAATTTCCTTAAAAAATTCTTTAAATATTTAAAAAATATACCTTCCTAAGAGAAATAGTAATGAAACATAGATTTTTTTTTAAATTTCTATTAAGTAATTAAATAGCTAACGAAAAATACTTCGTAAAATTATAGGAAAATAAAAAATTTCTTTAACGTTCCTATGGAAAATGAAATTGCAACATTTAATATTTTAAAAATAACAACAAATTTCAATGTATTTTTTCTGAAAAAATCAATAAATAATAAATTTATTCTAAAAATATCAAAAATTTTAAAATATTTCAAAACATTCCTATGGAAAATGGAAATGAAACAGCAAGAATTTTAAAAAATTTCAAGAAAGTATCAAATTATATAAAAAGTAAAACCCACAAATAAGTGAATTAACCAGGTAAATTTTAATGTTCCTATGAAAAATGGAATTGAAACATTGAAATTTTCAAAAATGCAACAAATATTTATAAATTGCTCAACAACATATATAAAATAAAAAAAATATAAAACAAGAGAAGAAGGTATAGTCGGTCAAGCCCGACCATATGATACCCTATACCATTACCTTTGCGTTAAAAATTCGGAAAGGAGCCAATTACGGAACTACACTTGTTTTAAGTGGAAAATAAGAAAATACTATTACAGAATATTAGGTTGATACTAAGATTCACATGTATTTATGCACTTTTTGGTGATTCCCGAAATTGGAGGTTATATGAGAGCTATAGTCAATTATGGACGATCTTCATGAAATTTTTCACTGTCACCTAAACTTATATAAATGTTATATGCGTCAAATACTAATTTAATATTAAGTTTTATGTGGAATTTGTATACCTTAAAGTGATTTTCGAAAGAGGATTTCGTATGGGAGCTATGGTTATGGACCATAGATTTATGCTTACATAAAGCTTATTTGTGTTAAATTTCATTAAAATATTTAAATTTTTAAGGTATTTTTGAGTGTTAATTTTGTCGCTATAAACTTATGGTCAATATTTATATTTATACTCTTTTTAAAGGGTATTTTTGAGATGGTATTGTATAAACTAATATTCTGGGAAGAACATTATGGTATGGGGGCTTGGTTTAGGTGATTCCCCGTATCAATGACATAAAATAAATAGGCACTTCGTCCTTAGTGCCAAAAAAATCATAGGTAGTACTTATTAAAGTATCAAAGTACATATTATACTCTAAAATATTAGGAAGCATGTTTACTTTGGCGCACAGCTTTACCCATGGGGACAGCCCAGCACAGACGGAGGAGGGGACATCTAAAATCGAACTCAAAAGTGAGTTCTGATAAGAATATTCAAAAAGTCACCGTTAATTATTTTACACATATAGCAAAATTCTTTCACATTTTTATATTTCTGTTAAGTGTTCCCTTAAAGAAAAAATATTTCTTTTTGATTATTTCAAAAGGTAAGTTCTCTCAATAATGTTTAAAAAAATGTAATTTTTGAAGCTGATTTTATGGGCGTGACGCTATAATTAAATTTATATCGATTAAATAAAAAAAATGATCAATATTAAGCTTTTTTAAATTATTGATGATATTTATCATAAAATTTTTAGAACGATTTGACATTAAGCTACTTCCGTTTGCATCGACTAAAAACGAATGCAGAGAGAGCAGATTTATAGAAAAAAGTTAAAATTTGTTAACAACATTTTTTCAATCTTCATAAAAAAAAGGATATTATAATAATATGGTTCTTATGTGATATATAAAAATATATCAAGTCTTCAATGCTTATTGGCAAAGATTTTGAAAAAAGGTGTAGCCATAAATTTTTAGCATTTTTTCAAAATAAACATATTTTTTAATATATTCTTCGAGACATTTAAAATTTTAACAATCTCCAGATATTGCAGGATTGTTTGGTCAATCTTTTTATATTTATCCACATTTTCACTGATTTTATTTATATTTTTGGAAGATAAATTTGTTTATTCTAGATAAAAGAAAAAAAGAAATTTGCGGTTGATATGTTTATTGATCAAATACATAATTTCTTTTTTGCAAGTTTGTAAAAGTTTTATTAAACAGATGACGGAAGGAAGACATTAATTTTTTTTTTTTTTTAAAGGTCTAAATTCTAAATTTAGTTATTTTGCTCTAAAATATATTATATGTTTTATTTTAAATCTGGAATACTTTAAGTATTTGATATCACTTTCTCAGAACTTAGTGATTTTCGATCTATTTAAGTATACAAATGTATAGACAAGAAGGACAGACTTTATATTTTAGAAAAATGTCTTTAATATTACTAAAAAATATATTATTTTTCTTACTAAAGAATATATATTTAAATTCATATTTTATTTTAATTTGAATAATTTGTATAGTTAAAGTATTGTATACTTTCAATCTAAGCTTAAGTGCAAGTTTGATTATTTAACAATTGTTAGACAGAAGGGAAGACATTTACATTTTTGCATAAAATTATCTTACTAATTCTAAAAATGCATTTTAGTATTATAAAAGACAAAAAATGGAACATAATTATCAAAATAGGATATCACTATTTCTGAATATAAGCGTTATTTTCGATGGCATTTCATTGAAGCTAAGTTGGAGGATGGACAGAGGGAACGGACGACACATTAATCATTCAAGAATATCGTTGATTCTAAAAATACATTTTACTAAGTATGAATTGAAAATTATATCTAGATGCATNNTCAAAATTAGGATATCAACTTTTTCTGAATTAAGCGTAATTTTCCATCATTCCTTTAACCAAATTGAACAGACGGGCGGACTGAAGGACGGACATTACCATTTAACCAAGAAACATTGTATAATTCTAAGGATACATTTTTATTAAGTAATGAATTGAAAAAATACATCATGATCATAAAAACTAGGATATCAACTTTTTCTGAATTAATTTTCCATCATTCCTTTAACCAAATGGAACAGACGGGCGGACTGAAGGACGGACATTACCATTTAACCAGATAACATCTTATAATACTTAAAATACATTTTTTTACTAACTAATAAATAGTAAAATTTTATGTGATCATTAAAGTGTTTATATCGCTTTTCCGGAAATATGTATTAATTCGAGCGCAATTTAACTCTAAGGTATAGACGGACGGATGGAAGGACATCGTCTTTCTGTCTAAAAAAAATTTAAAATTCGAACACTGCATTTTTTTACCTAATAACCAATTACATAATGACACATGATCATTAAAATTTCATGATCATTTATCTTTCCCTGATTTAATCGCCCCTTTTACCAGAATGTTCGCATCGAATTTATTGCTAACATAAAGAATCTTAAGTCCAGTAGCAATTTCCTTTATTAAACATTTCTTAATGCCCAATGTCCTTTATATTTCTATTTAAATTTCAATATTCGAAGATCTTTTAATTAATATATTTTTGGTATTCGATTTTTAGAAAAAAAAAATATATTTTATAGAAGAAAAAAATTTTTTTTGAAAATTTTTCTCTGTCTGTTGAAATGGATTTTTTTTTTTTTTGAATTTTNTAGAACACTAAATAAATTTATCTTTCAACTAGTAAATGACTTATNTTGTNGAAAATCTNGTTATTGAAATTCAGTGAAATCCGTTTAAGAATTTCCTAGTTATAAATAATTTTATAGAACAATTTAAAAAAAAGTTTGCTATTTAAATTTCAATATTCAAATATCAATTAATTAAATTTTGTTTTTATAAATATATTATTGATATTGGATTTTTTAAAATATTAAATTTAAATTTAAAATTTTTAATTTAAAAATATTTTATGGAAATTTATCTCTGTCTGTTGAGAAACTTAAGTTCAGTAGCAGTTTCCTTTATTAAAAATTTCTTAATGCCCATAATGTCCTTTATATTGTTATTTAATTTTCAGTATTAAAATATTTTACTTAAATTTTATTTTCTTAAGTATTTTTTGGTAATAGATTTTTAAATATATTAAAGGATTAAAAAATATTTTTCTTAAAATTTTTCTCTGTCTGTTGAAATGTAATTTTAAAGAATTTATAGGCCAATAAATGAATTAATCTTTAACTAATAAAGTGGTTTATGTTGTCGATATCTTGTTATTGAATGAAACGTGAAACCGTTTAAAACAGCGGAATTATAATAATTTCCTTGGAAGACAGTTAAAAAAAATAATGTGTTTACAAATTTTTTTCCCTTACCACAATATATACATAATATTAATATTTCTAACTACATATGCTTTTTCAGTTTATTTATTACTAGTCCTGTGGTTATGGATCTAATAAAAAATCTTAATTATAATTTTACGCAAGATATGATTTAGAAGTTTATGTTCACTTCTTTTCTAGTTTTTTTCTCTCTACTGACAGAGAGGGAACTATATTTTTAGTTTAAAAAACGCTAACGTATATAGAAATATTACAAGAACTAACTAACCATTGAAATTGTGTTCAAGGTTTATCTTATGAGATTTTAAATATGATTTTTTTTCTTTTTTGCTTCTAAACCAACTAAATATGATGGTGGGTGACTTTATCTGCATGGGTAATAGAGAAAAACGTGTAGTATAGTTAGTTTTATATTTAAGAATAGTTTTTTTTTTTTTACTTTAACATTAATTGTATAATTTTACTAAATTTGGTCAATGAAAATTGAAGCTGACATAAATCTAAAGACAACTTTGGTGGTTTGAATATGGAAGAAAAAGTTTTAAATAAATGCTCTGGGGGGAAAATTAAAATACAAAGTAGATTTGAGGTTAAAAAACTTTTATTTTAATATAGTTATTGGTTGTAATATAAAGTTTAAAGAAATTTTAATAAATTTCTAAATGATAATATTCTCCTAAGAGGTAGTTGAATAAAATTTTAATATTACAAATACAGCTGCTTTAAAACAATAATTTTATAATCCTTCAATATTGTAAATCCTTATACAATATCCGGTAATTTTATAATATTTTTAAAATTTGATATCTTAAAAAGAAATCCTTATTAATATGCCTTTAAAAAAAGATTGATTCATTAAACACATTTTTATTTCAATCAATACAAATGTAACGCCCTTTGAAAAAAAATTGAATTCCAAAGGGTGCTATAACACACACTTTCATACACAAAATGCCAACAATTATTAAATATGCCATAAAAAAGATATCATATTTAAAAAATCAAAATTGCAAACTGTCTAAACATTTCAAAATAATTTGACATATAAACGTTATTTCCCACATATTTAATCTTGAGTAAATACTTAAGTGATTGTGGCAGAAAATAAAGGTAAACATACACACACTTATACATATGTATTGCATGTGTGTTAAACATATAAAAAAAATTGTCATTTTAATTTTTGTCAAAATCTCATCACATTATTAAGGCAGGTAAATTTTCATATTAAAAATTTGTGGAAAAAAATATCATATAACACATTTTAAACGCCTTCAAAGGAAGAGAAAGGTCTGTTAAAAGAAGAACAGAAAACCTTTGACAGTGTTCTTGAATTACCTTTTTTACTAAACAATTCTATAATTCTTATACATTTTTAAAAAAAAAGTGGAACAGAGATTTCTTTAGGACGATATACAAGATAAATTAAGTATTAAAATAAATTTGAAGTAATAGAAAACGACATTAAAACAACGCTACGTAAAATATAACAAAGAGTTGTATGTTATTAAAAAGTACTAAGCCTCTAATTAACTTTTTTTGAATTGATACTAAATCCCGCGCAAAATAGTAATTTGTGATATTAAAAAGGTTATTTTATATATTGAAGCATATCTCTGAAACTAGTTGTTCGATTTTGTTCAAAAAAGTATTAAAAAATGTTAACTAAAATTTTCTTTAAATCGTTCCTACATAATTTTTCAATAAGGTCTCTAGTTACGAAGATATTAGGCTCATTTTCTGAAAAAAAAGTATATTTACAATTTTGAAACCATTTTTTTTCAGAAAATCTTAGAAATTTGAAAATGATTAAAATTAAATTTTTTATTCTTTATTAATAAAGATAAATTTGTTACAAATAAAATAAGATATACAGTATTTGACAATACAATGGAAACTTTTCCTAATTTTTTACAAATGGAACAAAATTCAAAATAAATTTAAAAAAAAACTTTTAATTGTTTGGCGTACATAATTTATTTATACTTTTATTTACTCAAATAAACAAAAATTAAGAACATAAATTATTAA
>MINK01172982.1:185-16084 GCA_001735545.1 Phormia regina
GCAAAATCAATTAAAAATTAATTAATATTACAAATATCGTAATTGAAGTCGATTTTTACTTTTTTCTGTGAATTAAGAGTGTAAAAATAATAATGTTAATATAATTTGAGTACAATTTTAATTAGTATCTAGTAGCTCCATTTTTTCTAAATCAGAATAAAAGGTATACGAGTTTCAATTGTATAAACGCCTTAATAAGGTGGATCGTATTAATTGCCCTTAATAACAATAACAAAAACGGAAAATAAATAATTGTTTAGTTAGCATGAGAAATTCTATCTAATTCGTTTATTTTATTTTATTTTATTTTATTTTTAGTTTTCATATTTCACTTCTATTTTCTATTATATCACAAAAACATCTGGCAACCTTTAATTATGATCATGCAATTTTTATTTATTATTTTATTTTTATTATTTTTATTATTTTTTTTTTAACTGCTAACAACAACTACAGGAATTCTGGTTTTATAATATTGCACACATGTGTGTTTTTATTGTAGTTCTTTCTTCTTCTTCTTCTTCTTATATTATACACAGATACATAGATTCATTTTATTGTTAAAGTGTGCTGCTGCTTATAAATTGTTTATAAATAAATTGGCCATTTTAAAATTTTCTATTCATACGTAATGCAAAAATCTATTTCAACAATAAGAAATAACAAAAAAAATAATAAAAAAAATATTTGTGAAATAAGAAAAAAAAAGTACCGAAAATGTTTTTGAGTGCCAATATTTTATTAATAGAAAGTACAAAAAAATTAAATAAATAAATAAATAAATAAACAAAACAACTACAAATTAGTGAAATTAAGAAGATATTTAATTGAATTCTTAAATTATTTTCGTTTGTATTTTTGTTGTTTTGAAAAACAAACCACAATATATACATACTACATACATACATATACATATGTATATACATACATATGTACATACATATGTATGTACGTACAAACACGACTAACAAATTTATAATAGCTGATGATGACTGAGATCACTAAACGTTTAAAAATATAAACACAGTGTTGAGTAAATTAGACATCACAGTGGATAGGAAAGGCAAAAAATTAGACACAAAAAGAATAGAAAAAACTCCTATCATACTTTGGGATAAAATGAGACAAATAATGGCATTTAATTTAATTTTTTTTAATAAAAATAAACAAAACTATGTGTCATGTATGTCCTTTTATTTTTTTTAAATTTTAGATTCTTACGGTCTTCCAAACCCATAGTGCTCTAATAACTACAACTTAATTATATTTGTTTATCGTATACATTTAGTCTATTGTAGTAGTAGTGGTTTAACAAAATACGTCAGTTTTGATTTTTTTTTTTTGCTGGCATTTGCGCAAAAAAATTAAAATTTTTTTTACTATTTTAAAATTCTGTTTAAATGTGCGGATATGAGTTGTTGTAGTTGTTGGACTTGTTGTTTGCTATTTTGGCATATTTTAACATGTTCAGTTTCATTTTTTTTTTTCGTTTTTTATTTTGTTATTCACTTTGTTTTGTTTTATTGTTGATTTGTGTTTAAATTTATTTTTAGCAAAAAAAAATTATATTTTTTTCTATTAATTTAGTATCTACTGTTTGGTTTGGTTGGATTGGTTCAGTTTTCTGTTCAACCAGTCGCTACAAGTGAGCGCCATTTGTGTTTAGTTTTTTTTTATTATTATTAGTGTAGTTGTTGTAATTGCTATTTTTTCGCTTCTAATGATTGGAATGTGTGTTTAGATTTTTTTTATTTTATTTTTGTTTATTTTTTATTTAATTTTTTTTATTGCTTCAACCCACTTGAATTGATTGGCACCACACACACATACACACCAATACAAATAAAATGAAATTGTATTAATTAAGGTGTTGATAGAGTGTATAGAAAAATGTGAAAAAAAATAAAAATAAGTAATTTATTAAAAATAATTTATTAATAAGACAAAACTTCTGAAGAACTTTTTTTTACGAAAAATCATTTTGCGCAAAAAAGAAATTAGAACGACACAAAAAAATATGTTTTAGTTTTTTTTTCTCAATTCCTTGACGTCATTAGAAAGAATTATAAATGAAAAGCAATAAGTATTAGTGTTACTTTTTGTATTAGTGCCGTTTTTGTGACTGCACAGTGAGGTATAATTGAACATTTTTTAAACTAAATTTTTAACTTTTAATCGGTTGGTTAGATTTACATTAAATTTTACACGCATTGCAGAGGAGGGGTACCTCACATACCCGACAGGAGTACAAAAAACCCTAATTTTTTTCTTAAAGTTTTCAGTATATTACTTAAAGAACAAAATCATTTAACGTATGAAGTACATACCTTCATGAAAGTTTTTTTTTCACCTAAATTTAATGTTTTATAAAGAAATGCAAAGATTTGTCAAAAATACGAAGTTACACTAAAAATTCATAGATTCACCCAAAAAAATGTATAGCTTTCTAAAAACTTTTAAGACTTTGAAATATATAAAGTGATGGACTTACGTATTCTAATTCTTCAAAAGTGTAAAAGATCTTTACAATTCGCACCAAAGACACACGAATTATGACGACGAACGTAGCGGATCAGAAAAAATATTCCATCTATTGGAATGAATCTTTTTCTCTATTTAACAAAAATTATTACATAGATGAACTTAAATCTAAATGAAGATTTAAAAAGAACTTGAAAATTTTTCATTTCGCTTAGTTTTACAAAAGATAAGAAAAATTAAAAAAAAAATCGCTAAAATATAGATTCGCCAAAAAATCGAAATTTTAGTCAAAATTTTACATTTCATAAAAAAAACATTCAAATTTCTGTTTCACCTAAAACCCAAAAATTCGTTAAAAAATTAAATTTCACTAAAAATCCAAAGATTCGTAAAAAGATATTTCACTCATCAAAAAATTCACAAAAAACGCCAAAAACTTAAAAGTTTACAAAATTTTAATTATTGCAAAAAATCGTGGTTTCGCCAAAAATTTCCGTAAAAATTCATAATTTTACCAATAAAAATTAATATATTAAAATTTTACATAAAATTCAACATTTTAAATAAGAATTAAAAATTCAAAAACTATTATTTTTTTTTTTTAAATTTTAGCTAAATAGAAGAGAACACTTTCGTTTTTATAAATAATCTACGATTCTCAATTAATAATGACATAATTATTATTAAATATAATATATACAATGCGTAATAATGTAATCAATATAATTAATATTTAATTAAATAAATGTTTAAAAGCTATAGGTCTAGAACATTTTGTCCTAAATAGTAGTGAGTTTTGCCTCCAAAATTCGTATTATTGAACAATTTATGAAAAATAGAAATATAACATTTTAAAAAAAAATAAATTTTAAAATCTTTTTTATTAAATTATTTTAACACAAGACAAATGATTTAAATAAATAGTTAATTACTTAGTATAATAATATCATCCATTAACTAAAACTAATCATCCGTTCACTCATCAAATACAAAATACTTTTTATATAAAACAAAATTAGAAATACTTCAGAAAAAAATAGAGAGAGAGAAAGAGACAGAGAGAAAATATAGACAGTCAGTAAGAAAAAATTTATAGACAGACAGAGAGATATACATACATATGTAAATAAATATTAAATAAACAGATACAGATACAGATAAATGGTATTTAAATCGTACGTATAGAAAGAACTAATAGTCAGTCAATCTATTCAAACAGTTTTCTTGCTTTATAGATAGATTAAGTATTTGCTTGCGGGTTAGATAGATAGCTAAATAGATTAACAACAGCAACAACAGCAGCAGCAACAATAATAACAACAAATATAAATAAATATAATAATATAAATCTTGTTGTCGTTTGCCAGTTGAATAGATAGATAAAGACAGACATGCTAGACATACATACATATATATGTATGTATGCCTGTGTACGTGTGTTTAAATGATCGTGTGTATATATTTGAATATATGTATGTATATGTACATACATATATAATCATTTTTAGTGGCGACGTAAGTCTGAGTGATCTTCTGCTATAAAAATCTTAATATTGTTTTTTGTTGTTGTTTTCATTATTATTATTACTATTATCATTATTACTATTGTTGTTGTTGTATCTTTGTTATACGAACATATTGTTAAACTCGCATACTCACTTCGTTCCTATGCATACACAATCTGAGAATGTGTTAAGAAATAATAACAAAGGCAACAAAAAATAAACCGATTTATTGTATATTGTTCGTATTTGACTCGTAGAAAAAAATAAACACAATTGTTCATATATATAAATATATATATATATACCGAGATATAGTTGATATGTATGTACGTGTTGGATCTCTTAGTTTTTTTCAGTTTAGTTGGGTTGTTGGTATTTTTGTATGATGAAAAAGTCGCCACAAAGGCGAGATTCCCTCAATTTTTGCTGTAGCAACAAAAACAAACAAACAAAAAAACTGCTACTAGACTTGTTATTATACGAGTATTTTTTTTATTGTTGTTGTTGCTAGCTAAGTCTTATTATACAAAAATTTTTTTTCTTTAAAGCAAGTGCTTTTTAGTCTGTTTTTTTTTTTTCAATTTATTTTGATCACTTTTGCTGTAGTTGCTGCTTAAATTAAATGTTTGAAATAGTGATCACCACTCGGGTTGTGATCATACATACATACATATTGTATAAGTATGTAGTATGTACGTATGTATGTATGCATTTAGTTGATTTAAAAATAAAATGTTAAAAAAAAATAAAATGAAATAACAATTTGACGCCAAATTGTTGCACTATGGCACAGAACTATGTAGAAAAATATACAATACCATTTTTCTAAAAACTATTTAATTAAAAAAAATTAATAAGAGTTTTGAAAAATTCTTCAAAAGAAAATATATTCGGAATTGGGCCAAATATTTCCACAGAAAATCAAGGCAAATATTTTTTTAACTATTCTATACCAATGTGCAAAATGTTAGTATTTTTTTCCAATGCTTCTTAAGGAATTGTTGTGTCATGTGTAATGTCATCGAACCACTTTTTTAGTTTTGTTATTGTTACTTTTTTTTCTAGCTTATCGTCTTGTATAGTTTTATTTTTTCTGTTAAAGTTTGATCACGTACGTTGATGATCGTGTATGGTATATATGTATGTAGATACATATGTATGTATATGTATAGCTTAAGGTATACTTCAGTGTTTTCCGTCTGACTATGTGTGATGATGTTTTTTTTTTTTCTTCTTCATTTGTAAGCTGTTTTATTTTTTGTATCGCTTATACCATGGTCTTATCTGTCTGGACGGACATATTTCTTTCTTATTTTGCCGGTTCGTCAAACTGTTTCAGTTTTTTTCTTTTTTTTTTGTTACTTTAGTCATGACTTTGTTAAATAATAATGATCATCATTAATGATCAAATGATGTTTGTTATTTTTGAATGGTGATATTGATGGAGGTTTCTTGGTTGGTTGGCTGGCTGGCTAATCGGTCGTTCGGTGATTGCCTTAAGCTACTGAACATACACAATAAGACGCGGACCCATTGGAAAGAAAAAAAAAAAGAAAAACTGGTTTTTATTGATTCATGATCTTCATTAGAGCAATAACATAAACAAAAACACACATACATTCATACATTCAAACACAAACATTAACAGAAAAAATAAAGTTAAAATAAAGTAAAGTAAAAAAAAAATCGTATTCTGGCCAAGTTAATCAATGGTTTGCCAATATTGCTATTGTTGTTGCAAAGAGCAGAGAGAAAAACAATTATTATAATATTTGACTGCTACAGGGGGTGTTGTATTCAAGTTTGATTGTGTTTGATGTAGTAGTATTTATATGTAGTTGAAAATAGCTGCTGCTGTGTCATTGAAAACCACGATCAAATGATCATTTTTCTACATGAAATGTCGTCACTTTGTCGGTGTTTGAAATACTCTTATAGTAAAGACTTTTGTTGACTTGTTGCTGATTTCTTTTTTTAACTTTTTGTTTTGTATTTTGTCGTGACAAGTTTTTAAATACAGATGTACAAAATACAAATGTTTGAATGTCTGTGTTCATATCCACACTTAGATTTAAATTAATTTATTATTAAATATATTTCTTCAATAAAAATTAAATGCTAATTTCTTTTATTTGCTTTGAATATTAAATATATATATTTTTTATTTTACTTATTTAAATTTAATATATTCCATGTTTGCTTTATCTTTCGATATTTTATGTGTTAGATGATTTGCAAAAAAGTCAAATCAAACGAAGTCAAATTTAGCGCCATATTAATCATTTTTAATAAAAAATATAAAAAAAATTATTTAAAACAATAGAGATAGATAAATAGAGAAATACAGCCGTATTCACAAAAAATAATGTATGTTTGATAAGGGTTTACTAACTTTTTGTATGTAAATTTATATAAGAAAAAAATAATAATCCTTTATCAAGCATACATTATTTTTTGGGATAATTTTTAAAATTTTGCTTTAAAAAAAGTCTGACTGAATACTGTGAAAGAAACACTAACGAAATTAAGAGAAATTTTTCTATAGAAAATCTAGTCTAATTTGGAAATTTTTTTCTATTGAAAATCAAGACAAATTTGAAGAAATTTTTGTGCACAAAATTAAGGCATGTTTGTAAAAATTTTTATAAAATATCAAAGCAAATTCGGAGATTTAAAAAAAAGAAATAAGAAAAATTATCACAATTTAGACAAAATTTTCTTTAAAAAACTAGTTAATTTTTAACAGAAATTTTTCATAGCTTGAAGACAATCATCTTTTGATAATTATGATTCTGAAAAAGTTTCTTGTAAATTTGCATTATTAGCAGACAATTAACCTTTGGATCAAATCAATTACAATCAATTGACAATTTCACATAAGAAATCAAAAGAAAAAAATCATCATCACAAAAGAAATAAAAACATAAGAAAGATACACTTTAAAAAGCAACATAAACGTCAATAAGTCTCATTCAATAAAACAAAACAAAACAAAAAAAAACAATCAAATGACATTTAATTTCCCATTTTTCTATAGGGTTTTCAAAACATATTTAAAAAAATTGTATTCTGGAAATTATAAACCTTGAAAAACAAATAAGAAAATTTTCCCATGACAATTATAACTTGAAAAATTTATGAGTAGAAAAGAAAAAGTTCTCCCATTTATTTAAACGTACATATTTTATGATTGCAACCAAAAGAAAATTATAAAGGAATTCCCTTTCAGTTGTCATACTCAACGACACCAGAAAAAAAACCTTAAGAAATAATGAATATAAAATAAAGCAAAAACAATTTGAACTATAAGAAAGAAAAAAAGAGGACCCCTTACATATTGTGACAAACAAACACAAACACCTATATGTATATGTATGTGTAACTAATACACCCACAAAAATATACTACGACAACAAAATCAATAAAATGAAAATGCACTCTACATTTATGTATTTATACCTACATACATCCAGATAGATAGATAGATTGATATACACTCTTTAACAAGATTTTTATACTATTCCAGCAATATAACATCTACCTATGTGCATATATATGTATGTGTGTATGTATGTTTATATGAATTTATGCATGTATAAAATATTGTTGATATATTGTATTAAATAGTATAAAGAAATCGGCGACAACACAATGTCTACAACAAGACGCCCAAGTTCAGTTTGTGTGTATCTAGATATGGACAATATGTCTCCTCTACCTTATGTGGTGAATACCCATGTCAGCTAAAGTCAGCCGCTATACAAAACTGTTAAATGAAAATATTACGAGATCTTGTTTGTACATATGTATGTGGGTATGTACATACATATATACATATGATATACAAAAACCAAACCTACAACAACCAGACAATATTCAACGAAACGAACCAAAACGAAGAAAATATATTACAAAGTGAAAAATATAGCAAGAATAAAAACATCGTAAGACAGACAAAAGGACAGACATTTACGACAATTTGGTTTGAATACAATAAGAATTGAATTGTTGATGTACATGGTACATACAAACATACATATGTATGTATGTCCGTTTATATGTGCATACTATGAATAGATATGCATATGTAGATACATACATATGTATGTATGTATGTTTGTACGATTGTTTTTTAGTATGTATGAAGAACATGTTTGTATAGTGTATGACGAAGTTGCGATTGCATACTTATATTATTCAACAGTTATAGAGGAAACTACATGATTTTTCCTTCTTTTTATTCTCAGGGATTCCTAAATAAGAAAATTAAAGCCAACATATTGAAATTTACTAAATTTGAAATTCATTTCGAAGATTGAAAAATAATTGATGCAATTATGTTAACAACACTTTTTGCTGTAACAGAAAAAATCAAGACCTGAAACGGTTCCAAAGTCAATAATTCCAAAAAAAGTGTTTGAAGTTTTTTTTTATTTCGGTTGATTGCTGCAGGCGGTGAATGAGATAGAAAGCAGGTGGTCCTCAATAAACACTTGTAGACTATGAAGAACTATCTGGATACTCCGGTCTCGAAGTACAACTAGAGCACTAATTTCTCTTGATAGATCATCGATAAGGCTTCTAGTAGACATAATCACAGGGCACTGTATGTTCGGGCCCATGTTGGAACATATGTGTTACCCAGGGAATAGCTTTTGAAGAAGTTGTTTAGATGAGGAAAAAGAGGAATCCGTACAGCACTTGTTATGTGAATGCCCAGCACTAAAAGGGCGTAGACTGAGACACCTCGGTAGACAACTCTTCCATTATCTAGATTGTCTCAATGACATGCCACTTTCAAACCTTATTGGATTTGTTAGGAGTACGGGTTGGTTTCTGGACAGAAGGGAAATGGAAAGGGAGAGGAGTTTTTTTATCAAATAGGGCATTATAACCTAACCTAACCAAACCATTGCTGCAGTCGCGGATTTAAATGTCCAATTCTTCTAATGCAGACTATAAAAACTTGTAGAAAAATGCCAGCATGGATTTGATTAGCGTACAATTAAGCAGTTGTGTGTAAAAGTCGTGAAATCAAATTAAAAAAAAAAAGATTAAAATTGTGCAGCTTTTTCACCTGGGATTTTACTCCGTTTCGAATATTTCAAAACTCAAAACAGTGTCTAATAGTTCTTGAAATTATTCATCATTTGTCATTTATCTTGTAAATGTGACCCCAACAGGTGGTAGGAGGTCCCCAAACTTGGGGAGAAAAAAATTGAGTGGCTCCAAGAGATACAATGTAGAGCACATAAATATATATGAATGAAGCAAAAAAAATATTGAAAATTTAGTTTTAAAAATTATAATTAATTTAAATTTTTAATAAATTCAAACATAATTTAAATTGTCTTATGATTATTCTTTCGATACTAAGTATTCCCATCCACAGCTCTCGACAACCCAATTATTAATATAATAGATTTATCGTTTTTTCCCAAACTGTGAGGTCAAAGATATTTAGTTGTATCTTTGAGCTCATAGTTTGAGAATTCCTGTTCAAAATGAACAAAAACAATTTTGATCACTTTTTTAACATTTTGCATTTAAAAATTAGCTACGATCTGTTTTCTTTTATTATTTTATTTATTTATTACCACATTTTATTTTGTTAGTGATACTACGAAACAAAATTATTGTTGTTGTTTTATAAACATATTATGGTGCTATTTATCTTCTATTATTATTTTTTTTATAACTTTTTTTTTAATTTTGGACTTATGACTGACTGACTGACTGATTGTAAGTCATCAAAACATATATCATAACATAATGTATGCATGTATGTATGCATGTATGTATGTCTATACACATGTCTGTATGTATAATTTTGATCACTTTAATGGCCTGTTTGATTAAATAGAAAAATAACAGCAATAACAAGAACTACATTGGCAGCAGCAATAGCAGCAACCAACTGATTGCCAGCGTAAATTAATAAGTGAGTGAGTGACTGACTGACTGAATTGTATACAAGACAATGAACGAACCAAGAACGACTGTTAAATGTCTAGAGCAAACAATACTCATACATACACATAAAACGAGTTCAATTCGAATAGTCTGTTAGTCGCAGTTATAGTCAAAGCTACTAAATACAAGTATTTTTATACAAAAAAAAAATAAAAACAAATATGTACATTTATTAGTTTGTATGTGCTAAGATAAATATATACATACATACATATGTATGTATGTAAGTTTGTATCATTGTACACATATACTATATACATACATATGTATGTACATGTACAATCTATTATTATAGTGTAGCTGGTTTCTGTTGTATGCAGTGTTGCCATATAAGAATTTTTCGACTAAGGATTTAAATAGAACCCAATTCCAAAATTCTTAATTTATGTTCGAAAATCTTTCATTAAAAACACTGAAAGTGAGAAAAATTTGATCTTTTTTTTTCAAAAAAAAAAATATAAGAAATAATAAATAAATAATAATAAGAATAAAAACAAGTGGAAATTATATTTCGCTAATATTTTATAATCGGTTTTACGCTGATTACATATCGGATTTTTATTTGCCGAATATTTTCAAATCTATTTCGAAATTAGGTTCGAAATCTTAAAATATTTTTTCGAAAAGTCAAAACATCAAAAATGTTTCAATATATCATCTTTATCTTAAAGAAATAAGTCATGTATCTTCAAAATTTTGATTTTATTCACAATTTTGTAAAAAAATAATAAAAAAAAATTATTATTTGTTTAAACAAAAATAGTTTTGTTAGATGGAATTTGACAATTTTATTTAACAAAAATCTTTAATTTAGCAAGAAATTTTTTTCGGACATCTATTCTGTAATAACACCGAAACAGATAAAAATGAAGTCACTCTAACGACTGGAAGATATTTTGAGTCCGCATCTTATAAAAGTCGTACACACCGTTCTGAGTTATGATGAAATATATTTGAGCATTGACCTTATAATTATATAATTTCTTGTTTGATTTATTTAAATTATTACTTTTTGGGTACTTTTCTGTAAGTGAATACTTTTTTGATTCTATTTATTTAAACATTTTGTTACTCATTTCGAAAATTGTTTTTTTTTTTATTTTTTCTATTTTTTTTTATTAATATTGGTACTTTTTCCTAACATTGAAATAGTGGTACTTTTTAAATTTGTAACACCTTTAGATTTGGTACTTGATTAAAAATAGTACTTTTTGATTTTTTTTTATTAATTTTTATTCTTTGAATTTTTTCTATTTGAAAATTTTAAATTATTTTAGTTTGTAGTAATGAAATGACAATTTTCAACAATATCACTTGAATTTCTCTCTGGCAACTATAGCCCCTCTTTAGTCGAGTGTAGATTATTTGAGTTAGAGTGAATGATTATGTGAGCGAGCGAGCGAACCAACCAACGAACGAACAAATGTATGAATTTGTTGTCTATACGGTTGACTGTCTGTCTGCTTAGTTTGTTTAACTTTATGGACCTGTTTGTTGATTGTTCAGTTCTTTTTTTTATTTCTTGCCAAAGAGGAACTGACAGACTTCCAGACGGACGTCTAGTCAGACGACGACCAACCAATTCAATTCATATAAAAGTCTGTGTGTTGGTGTTGTTTGTGTGTGATAAGTATGATCGAAACAAATATTGTTACGGTAGCACAGGCAAACAGTTGTTGATCGTACTTTGAGTGGCAATGTATTAAATTTGAAAACTAAAAACGCGCGTTCGCTTGATCATTTTTGTTCGACTTTTCAATATTTTTTCTATTATAAAATAAAAACGTTTTTTTTTTCTTTTTTGTGTTTTGATATTGAATAGTGAGAATAATAACGAGCTGTAGTTAATTATTATAAAAAATAAAATTAATATGAAAAAAAAGAAATAATGTGTAATATAAATGAAATAATTAAAGAAGGAGAATAATTTAAAAGCAAATGCAAAAATAGTGAAATATTATTTTAAAAAAGAAGTGTATTATAAGAATAGCAAAGAAAAGGTTTTAATAAGAAATTTTAAAAAAGAGAGAATAAATCATATTAATTTATCAACAAAAAAAAAAAAAAATTATCAGTAATTATAAAATAAAACAAAATTTTGAAATTAATATATAAAAAAAAAATATTGATAAAAATAAAGCTAAGCAATAAATAAATAAATAAATAAATAAATAAATAAGCTGAAAAATGTATAAAAAATAAACCATTATTTTTTATTAAAAAATTAAATAAATTTTTTATAACAAGAAAAATTTCATCTCAAATTAATTGTCTTCTTCAATCATGTCTGGATAACTTTTTTTTTCAACCTTTTAATAATCAAGTGAGTGTTATTTTTTATTATTTTTATTGCCATTGTTTTTCAAATAAAACCAAAAATCTATTTATACATTTTTCTTAAATGATTTAAATGATCAGCAACAACAAGAAACTAAAAAGACATCAAGTCAAGTCATTTAAAATAATCTGTGAATTTTAAAACGAAAAACAAATAGAAAAAGTCAAAACAAAATAGAAATATAAAACAACAACAATAATAATATCAGCAATATGAAAACGATCTTTAAAGTCGTTTTTTTTTGTTTTTGTTCTAAGAAAATTTTAAGAATTTCTTTTGAATTCCATACAACACCAACCCACTTGACTGCTATACACCAAGCACAACAACAACAAAACACAAAAAGTTCAAACAACAACAATAATAATAAAACGAAATTACCACAGTCTTGAATACACAATCATTCAAACATGAACAAATAAGAGGAATACCCTACAAAAACAACAAAATAATAATAAAAAAAAACAAAACAAAACTAAAACAGCAAAAACAATTTATGAATATACGTCATATCGAGAAAACCACTTGAAATTTATACACTCACTCATGAATATATATTCTCTTGTATATTTGTAGCCAGCCATTCCCTCATAATAACACACATACATCCATATACCGACAGTCATACACATATTTATATATAGTATGTATGTATGTATGTATGTATGTATATACGTGGGTATTTACTTTTAATCACCAAGAGAAACAACAAAAACAAACTTGGATGACACAATAGTATAGGAATATAACAGTTAAGAGAAAAAATATAGTAAAGGAAATAGTTCTTTATATATTTTATTTAAAAAAAAATTATTAAAATAACTTTTTAAGATTTAATTAGCAAAATTAATTTATTTTTAATATTTGTAGCATAGATTTAGGAGTTTTAATAATAAATAATATTGAAAATTGTTGAGAGAAACGTTCACATGCCTTAGATTTTTTAACTGATTTTATCTAATCAAACGTTGTTTTCATTATAACAAAAATGCATTTATATTAATTAATAATTATACCAAGAAATTTTAATAAAAACTTGAATTTTTATTTAAAAAATTATAAAAATAAAAATTTTGTAAATTGTTGATAAAATACTTTTAGTTTTTACTTAAATTAATTGAAATTGAAGTTATAAGATTTGCAAGTTAAACTCTCTCCAAGCCTAGACATGTTTTTACATTGATTTTGACATTCCGTGTGTAAAACGTCGAAAAAATCAGTTGAGACCCCAAAAAGAACACTTTTCTTGACAAAATCCAAAGAATTTAAGATGGTTAACAAATATTAGAGAGTAGGTTCTTGATTATAATGATAAATCGGCTTAATAAGTAATTCTCAATTGATTGGTTATTTTAAGCGGATTACATATATGTATATGGTGATACATGATTAAATGACTTTGCGCAAAGTACAAACGAAAGCATATTTAAAAAGTAATATTGTCCAAGCAATAATCTAAAATTCTCTTAGATTTCAAATATTTTTTTACAAAAATATTGAATGCTGATTCGAACAAAATAGGCTATTGAGGCAAAATATGCTAATTTGTCTTAAATATTCAAAAATACGTCTCGCTTAAATCAATATAAAATGAAATATTGATAACATATTTACAAAATGGAAAAAAATTCTGCGGCGCAGGGTTTTTCATTCAAATTGTATAAGAGGTATTAATGAGTAGAAAGTCTAAAGTCCACTTTTTTAATTGGGTCTAGTTCTACGATTTGTAAAATTACCGAGGTTTTTTGAAGTATATCACAAAAACTACTTACCTGATTTTATCATTGATATTTCTATGTAGAATGCAAATGAGTATTGAGAATTTTATTTGTAACACATTTTCTTTATGATTTTAACATTTACAAATTTTTATTTAAAATTAATATTGATTAAATTAATAAAAGTAATATAAGAACAAATTGAAGACTATTTTAACTTAAATAGCGGATACTAAACATTGTCCCTGGGCCTAACAGATATAATTATTGTAACATTAATCTTCATTTTCACTTTCTAAGTACTCAAATGATTTGGAAGTTATTTATAAAAATGAATAAATGTGCGATTTTTTTTAAATAAAAAATAGGCGGATTTGATGGACTTTGTTAAGCTCAAAAAGAATCCGTTTGCACTTTTTATCTATCACGTACTGATTTAAATTATATATAGATTACATTATCCTTAATATTACCAGTTGTATGAGAAGGGTTTCGTAAGAGTTGCACTTCTGTAATATAGCATTAAAAATATTTGTACCATTTCCTTAATTTTCAAAGTTTTATTCAAATAACAAATTTAAATAGTTTAAAATACTTATTCTAATACTATAATTTTCTTCTTCACTGTTACATATCTGTATGCGTACTTCTACATACATACGTATGTATGTATATGTATCTACCTAAGAAGACTTGTTGCATGTACAAGTCATTAAAACGGCGCCAGGATACCTGCTTTGACGCTATAATATTATATACTTACTAACTTGCATAAACAATAGGATTTTTGTTTTCTTTAATTTCTACTCCCTTCACAGGGTACAACGACTTTTTATTTAGTTAAATTCTCTTTTAATCCCATTTTCGTTTAAAAACCGTTGAAAATTAGAATTTTTCAAAAACCCTCAAAAACTTGAGAAATAACAACAACAACAATAAAATACAAGATATTTAAGTAAAGTAAAGTATCATACTAACAGATAATAATTAAAATGTATAATAAGAAGAAGGTCATTTTGATAATTAAACTAAAATGCACATAAACAACACATACAGACAAAAAAAAACAACAACACTAAAAATATAAAAACTTTTAAAATAAAACAACATAACAATAATAATTTCGTGAGGAAATACCTTAATGTTTGTATTGGTATTTTTGTAAACACACACATATATACATACATATGTGTGTACAATGTACATAATGTTTGTATGGTGTGGAGAATAAATTGGTTCATAGTTTGGAGAGTATATTGTTTTAGTAGTGTGTTTACTCTTTGCATATGCATTTAATATGACTCTGAGTAGTCAAAATTAACATGAATACATAAATGCACACACCCTGTACATACAATATTAACATATTAACATACATATGTAGATAGTACATACATATGTTTGTATGTATCTATGAACTGTTGGTATAAAATATTTATTTTTATTTGAGGAATACCCCCTTTTTTTAAATTAATCTCCTACAACACTAGACATTTAATATACTCTTAAAACACAGACACACATTCAACCCACGTCTTATTTTAAAACTCTTTTAGAAAAACAGCTGCCATATTTTGAGTTTACGATTTAACTTTGCCTCCCTCCTTAATATTCTCTTATGGGTGACTGAACAATTTTATCGTTTGCTTTTATATTTTTGCAAAAAAAAAAAAATAATGAATACCAGTTTTATAGATCCTTTTTCGCGTTAATGTTATGCAGTCGTTTTTTCATTAAATTGATTTAGACCCGCGCCTACTGCGTCATGTTGATTTAAAATTTTTTAAAATAATTCCATACATACATATGGATGTATGCAGTATATATTTTGTTTAATATGCAAGTATGTATTACTTTGAGTGCCGTAAATGTGTTTTGGTTTTC
>MINK01172983.1:7610-30434 GCA_001735545.1 Phormia regina
ACTATAGACGAAGAAAATAGTATTGACTATAAACAAAAACTGTAGTCCAGTCTATAGACAAAAGTAAAGTTAAGACTGTAGAAAAAACTATAGACGAGACTATAGACAATACAATTGTCGTAACTATAGACAATAATACAATTGTTGAGACTANNTATTATTGCAAGTTTTGTAGGCGATACTATATAAGTTAAGATTATCGTTTTGCCTATAATCCCGATTATAGTTTTGTGTGCAGTCTCGTCTATTGTCTTGTCCAAAAAAATACTCTCGAACACATTTACTTAATTACGCTTAGTACTATAACTAAGACTAATTTATTGATATTTATTTATGCTATAAGAATTATTAAATTCTTCTTTAATCTTTTGTTTTCTTATTCTTAATAAGAAGCTATAATAAATCAAGCTTTGATATGTAATATTTAAATGGTCAAGGTTAAAACTCATGTAAGACACTTTAAATCAATACAATTCTATTTTTATTAAAATAATAAAAACAATAAATAAATCAGACTTTGCGTAACAAAAGAATATATTTATAGCAAAAAAATATATAAAACAATAATGATTTGCATAAAAATACATGAAAATTTAAGTCTTTTGTTTTGTTGAACATAAAAAAATAAACATCAAAAGAATAAAGAATAAAAACAGACAAATTGTCTTTGATGTAAAGGTTAAAAATTTAAAAAATAAAATATTTAAATTAATGAATTTTTGTTTAATAATTTAGATTCGAACAGAACTATATTCTAACAAATCTTTTTGCCAACATACTTTAGAGAATTATTTTCTTAATTTTGTTATTTAAATATTATTTTTATAAAATATAGCTTTCATTAAGCCATTACTATTAAAAGAAGATAATTTTCTTCTAATAATCATAAAAAAACTATAAGAAAAATCTTAGTGTCTAGTTTTAATTTTAATTACAAATTTATTTATTTTTATTAAGCCATTAACACTGCATTAATTGCATTTAATTCCTTTGTCACCATTAACTATAAAAAAACCCTTTTTTATTGCATTTTTTTACAAGGAATCAAATATTTGTTCTTAGTATTAAGTTTATTTTCCGCAATTTAAAAAATTAAATTTTATGATTTTTATTTAAATGTTTAATAGTCAAAGGATTATTTTGCAGATATTTTCGTTATAAGCAATTTAAAAATATAAAAGAAATTCTACCGCTTGAATTTTAGATATATTTTTTAAGATGTTACTTAACAGCTTTTCAGCTTTAAATTTATTGTTATTTAATTTAGAAAAATTTATTACTAAATAAAGTATAAAGTGATGTTATAAAAGAGTTTGGCTTTAAAAATAAATCAAAAGTTCTAAAAGTTTAAGAGGCCTTTTTAAGAAAGACTAAATCAAAATTTTTATTTGTTAACTATTTTTATTTAAAATAATATTAATATTAAATATTCACACAAAGAGTCACAGTTTTTTTATCTTTAAAGCTGCAACCTCTAAATCAAGTATGTCTCTTAAGTCTTTTGTTTTGTTTCATAATAAAAAAAAATTGATTTTTACCTTAAACTAAAAGCTTTTTCAAACAATATAACAAACAAATTTAAAAGACATCTTATCACTTAATTATATTAATAATGATTTTGCGAAAATATGAAGAAAAAAAGTTCAAGAAAACATAAGCTTCTTGTTTAATTCAAATAATTGTAAGCGACAGAGTCTTCAATATTATCTTTTGTTGTTGTAATGAATTTATTTTGTTTTGTGTGTTACTGTTATTATTGTTAATAAAATACAATTACCGCTAATAAACTGTTATATAAAAAATTATAAAAATTATTTGACAAAAATTGTTAAAATTAAAAGACCCCACAACAATAAGAAAAATAAACATTTTTTTTAACTACTCAAGCTTATTGAAAATGACCTCAAATTAAGCTTAAATATAACACTTGATTACCTGCTACTCCTACACTAAATTTGGATGGCAGTTTAATGGTTACAAAATTTAAACAATTAACATAAAAGAAAAAAACCAAATAAATATTATGAGATTTAAAGGAAAAAATAAATAAAATTAAAATATTTTATTTAAACAAAATTATAATGTGGGAAAATTTTACTAAATTATATATAATTATATAATTTTATAATTTTCTTGTTATTTTTGGCATAATAATTGCAACATATTTAATTGATTTATTTAATATTTGTAACATGGGAACTTTTGAAAAAAAAAATGTATTTTAAAGAAAGGAACAAAGAAAAATATTTTTGATATATAAACTTCATTATATATTAGTATACACTCTCTTAATTATGTATAGTCTTTTAAAGACATCACTATAATCAAGTTTATAGTTTTCACTATATATAGTCTTGATAATAAGCTATATTTTAGTCTTAACTATAGTCATGGTTATACTCTAGTTTATTGTCTAGACTTTAATCTAGTTTTTAGTCCGACTATAATCTATTTTATATTATTGACTATAGTCTATATTATAGTATAGTCTTGACTATAGTCTAGTTTATAGACTTAACTACAACCTAATATATAGTATTAACTATACACTTGACTATAGTTTAGTTTATAGTCTTCCCTTCAATATAGTTTATAGTCTTGTTTCAAGACATCAAGTTTATAGTTTCCACTATATAGTATTGACTGTAATAGGCTAGATTATTAGTCTTGACTATAGCCTAGATTAAAGTCTTGACCATAGTCATGGTTATACTCTAGTTTATTATCTAGACTTTAGTCGAGTTTAAAGTCCAACTATAATCTATTTTTTATTATTGACTATAGTCTATATAGTCTTGACTATAGTNTANTTTATAGCCTTCGCTATAGTCTAGTTTATAGTCTTGTCTGCAACCTACTATATAGTAGTCTATAAGCTTGACTATAGTTTAGTTTATAGCCTTCGCTATAGTCTAGTTTATAGTCTTGACTATATTTTATTTGATAATAAATATTAAATATTGTCTAGTCTATTGTTAGGATTATATTATAGTTTATTATTTTCACTAGTCTGGTGTCTAGCATAATATATAGCATAGTTTATTATGTATTCTACTAGTCAATCTAATTGCAATTAAAACTTCTTTTTAGATCATATCTGTTAATCTCATTAAGTAACATATTTTTTGCTTTCAAACTTTCAATTTCTAAGATCTTTATTTCACCCTCTTTTGACCCTGAAAATTATATCTTAAGTACCATTAAATTACCAGCGAAAGTATATACACATATTGTTTCTTTGGTTATTAAACCATTTAAAAATCCATAAAGATTTGTTACATTTCCTCTGGAGTTTGAAGTTGTTAAACTTACAGATTTATATAAAACTTGAGATAAAAGAAAAAATAAAAAAAAAGTTAAAAGTTAAGCTCATGCACTTTTGAAGTACTTAAATTACTTTTTGTTTAGTTTAAAGAAAAAAAGTGATCATAATAACAACAGATTTGGTTTTCATGGTGTTAAAGCACAGAGCAAGTGGCTTAATTACCCCCCAGGGGTTAGTTGTTTTGTTTTGGAAAATACAAAACGTTGTTGACTAGTTTTAGTTTAAGTTTAATTTGTATTTTATATTATTTTTTGCTTGGAAAAATATTAAATATCACAGATTTGTTTTTAATTACGGAATTTCTTTTTTTTTCATTTGAAAAAAGTTTGTTTTTTTATTCAGTTATATTTTTTATGATTTCAAATTATAAGGAATTATTTTGAAGATTTAATTTTATTTAAAAATATTTCAAACACGTACTTTAAATTATGACTTTGCTTTAAAATAGAATTCTTAGGAGTTAGCTTTAGGTAGAAATTTAAATAATTATGACTGGGTTATTATGAAGATATAATCTTTATTTCATATTATTTTGAAATTTCAAATTAGACGCAATTAATTTAATTTTAAGAGGTTGGGTTGTTTCATTTTTTTTAATAATGAATTCCTTTTAAATTATAAATATTTACTCCCCTTTTTAAAAATTTAGGTATTTTTAAAACTAAATCAATTAAATTTTAATATTAAAACTTCAACACTTTCATTTTCTATGTAATAGAAATTATAAAAAAAACAAAAACATTTTTAACTAATTTCAGACAAAATCTAACCTAAAAAAATTTTAATATTTTATCATCCCATATGTTGTAGCATGATTTTCATCATAATAATAAATCTCAGCAGTTAAAGTTACATTAATTTTTTTTTATAAATTTTTATTTATTTTTTGATTATTCATCTAGCGAGTGTGTGGCAATTGTTTAATACAACTTTTTCCCTTTACTTAGGTTTTTAATTTCGAAAAAACAGAAATATTTTAATGTATGACCAGGCCAGTTTATTATTATTTCTATGAAATGTTGCAATTATTTATTAAACTAGAAAAAAATCATCCATAAACAGTTGTGGCAGTTAATCATCACGATTTCTAAGGTAAATTGTATTTAGATTTTTTCCCCATTTCTTCTTTTAACTAGTTATGCCCCTTTTGTTAGAAAACACATTCATAAAAAAAAACTATTGGAGTTATTATTATTATCCATAAAAATATTTAAAACAAGTTATAAGTGAGTAGAGATTGTATCGATAATGTTTTAGGAAGTTACAAAATGTTATAGAATTCTTAGCTCAAAGTAAACATATTAAATCAAGTGAGTAGTAATTTAAATTCATAGAAAAATGAATCATGAAGTTATAGCTAAAGACAATTGTATACATAATTTCATTGCCAAGTTATTATTTGTTTACAAAAATGGGAATTTATAAAACAGTTTAAAATAAATGGTCCTAAGAATCGTATAAAAGATGTTAAAAATTATATTAAGTCAAAAGATTTTTATACAAAAAAATAGTTGATTAAGTTTAAGTTAATGTAAAAAAAACTTCCTCTATTAAGAAATTCCTTATAGCAAGAAAATATTTCTTTACAATGGTCCTTGGGACAAAATGGTCTTACGAATCGGATAGAAGAAGTTAAAAATAATATAAGTCAAAAGAATTTCCTAAAAAAAAAGATATTTGCTTAAATTCTAATTATATCATGAAAATCTTCAGGTAATAAATTTCTTATAGGAAGAAATTTCTTCCCTACAATGGTCCTTCGAACCAAACATAATGTTAAAAATATATTTTCATTTTAAGCACTAATTTCATATAAAAAATAATAATACAAATTACTTTATAACTAATTTATTATCCTTTTTGTTTTTGTAACTTTGAATTTAAAATTGTGGTCTTGTTTACAATGGTCCTTCGAAGCAAATATTACCTCAAAAAATTCTTATAATTTTAAGCTGCAATTTCATGTTAAAAAAAAGTTCTCTTTTGAATTGAATTATTTATTTTATAATTTATTTTTGTTTTCGTAACTATGATTTTTTTTCCTTTAAAATTATGGTCCTTCAAATCAAGTTTAAAATGCTTTATTTCGTCGCAATTTAATACTTTTAATAGTTATTTCAGCAAATTGTTAAAAAAAATTAAATGTAATAAATCCTGTTTTAAAAAATTTAATTAAACAGTTTTAACATCCTCCACCATTAATCATTAAATTTGGTGAAATAAATACCTACAACAAAAAAATTACTAAGAAATAAATATAAATAAAAATCACAAACGACGTAATCCAATACACACCTGCTAATTTAAATGTTGTTGTTGTTTTTTTTAAGTTAAAACATCAAGGAAACACCTTAATTTGTTGAAGCTGCAATAAAAAAACCAAAGAAATAAAATTAATTATTAATAAGATTTTTTTTATAATAAAAAATAAAATTAAAAAAATATATAATAATAATTGCAAAAGTAAAAATTTTAAAGAAATTTATTTAAACATCTGGGAAGTATATGAAATACCTAATTAATTCCTAATGCATTTAATTTGTTTGTAAAGTCTTGGGTGAAATTCTCAATTTCACTTTTGTTTCTATACGAATAGGAAAAGCAAAAAATAAAAAATAAGCGAAATTGTTTTGTAAAGAAGAAACACTTTTTTTAAAAAAAAGCCATAAAATCTTTTTCAATTAAATATACAAACAGTAGCACGTTGACATTTATTGTTAGTATGTAGCTTTGGCGTACTTATAAGGCCTTAAGAAATTAATCTAGATTTCCTTAAAAAAATAGCAACAACCAACCGCAAGAGCTAAAGCATTAAAAAGTAATAAATCAAATTAAAAACAAATGTTTAGATGTCTACGACAAAAAATAAACATTAAGTCATGTGTCCAATATTGTATGGTGCCAAATAGAAAAAAAAAGAAGAAGAAGAAAAGAAGAAGAAATTGCAATAGTGAGTTTTTATGTCTAAAAATATAATCAAATACTTTATAAACATTTTAAGTAAAATATAAATAAAATAAATACAATTTAAAAGAATTAAATCTGTATAATAATTTTGTAGTTTAAAAAATGGTCTTGCGAAACGGACATTTATGCTTTTAAAATTAGCACTATTTTAATGGTCCTACGAACCAGACAAATATGCTCTTAAGTTTAAGTTGTTGACTCCTTTAATAGTTTTTCAAAACGAAGAAATATGTTTTTGAAATAAGCACAAACAAACAATATATTATACATTTTTTAAAAGAAGTTTCAATTTTTTAATAATAAAAAATCACAATAAAATCTTAAAGAATTCATTCCTTTATTTGACTGAGTAAGCCAAAGTACTAAACATGCATCACCATACTTTAAATATTCCCCCAATGTCTAATAGCTACACTTTACAACTATTAAAGTATATAATATTTTTTTTTGCACTTATAATAAGAAAGAAAGCTGACAAGCTGGCTGGCTGGCTGGCTGGCTGGCTGGCTCGCTGACATTTTTCATAAACATATTCTGCTCATCAAATTTGTAAGTTTATCTATTTATTTATTTACAAACAAATTTCTGAAAGCAAAATAATATCTGGGCAAAAGTATAATATTGTTTAGAAAATAAACAGTTACATGTTGAGCATTCCAATGACGTTGGTGATTGTATTAACGTCATCATAATTAACAAGATCATAATGATGAATGATGATAATGATGTTGATGGTCACAGCGAGTAATTGAGTGACGATAACGATGGTTAAGATGTGATATTAAAGGGGTACAGTGGTTTAAGGAGATAAACAAGAAACATATGATCATGTTTTNGAAATTTAAAACTTTAAATAATTAAAATGTACAGAAAAATTAATAACAATTATGGAAAATTGTATTCCTTAAAAAAAAATAATACATAGAACAAAACTTTAAATAAATAAATTTAGTCATATTAACTAAAGTAAAACTATTTTTAGAGATTTAAAGAAATATCTTAAAAAAGAATCACTATAATTAAAGAAACCCCAATACGATCTTAATGATCAATATATCATATATGACAAATTGACTTTAAATTGTCTTAATTTTCTGTATATTTTATTAATTCATAGTTTCAATTAAATGATTTATTAAAATGCAATCAAAAAATTAAAGCTATTATGAACATTACATTGAAACCAATGCTTAAATTTATTTCTTAATAAGATAAGTTAAATAGTTAATTGATTTAATGTTATAGGGGTTTCAATATACGTTTATTCAGTATACTAATACATTGTTTTAATTAAGGAGAAGCATTATACAATGAACGAAATTATTGAACCAATGAAATATTTCATTAAATTATGTTGAAATAAATCAGTAAAAACAAATCAGTTTGTCTTTATCTCCTTAACAAGATATGACGCTTTTTAAATAAAAGTAAAAAATCAGTGTTGTGTTAAAAATGAAAATTATTAGAAAGTTAATAAGTTATAAAGTATAAGTATAAATTTTTTAAATTTATAAACACTTTATTAACCAAATTTGTATGGAAAATTTTTCTATAAAGCTTTTATAAATTGAAAAATGTTATTCACCCCTATCGTGATTAAGCTTTCCCTCGAAATTTTTTCCCTTTACACAAAAATTCAATCGTGAATAACTTTTCCCTTCAAATGTGTTACCTTTTTCTGATTTGTAATTCACTGGGGGAATAACATGCTCGAAAATGTTCGAAAAATTCGGCTTATCGTGAACGACTTTTTCAAAGCTGTTTTCCCCTTTTTCGTTTTAATTTGTTCACATAGTTTTTTCAAGGGACCTAGACAGAAAATGTAAGTAATTTTATTTTTTTTTTATTGAAAATTTAGATTATTTAAAATTACTTTTTAGGTCGGAATCAATAAATAAAGTACAAAGCGAAATCCTCCTCGATAGGATGCAAAATAACCGACCAATTGCATGTGGTTTTGTAAAGATTTCTAAAGATGTGGTGGGCGAATTTTGGAGTTCTCTTGTAGAAGAACTAAATAGTGATGGTCTTCCAATAAAAAAGGTCCTTGAATGGAAAAAAGTAGTTTTATTTTAAATATTGTGAATATTACTTGTAATAGGTATAGTATGTCCGGTCAGCGTATTCAAAAGATATGAGAACGCAGCTTTATTTACCCTATAATGTTGGGAAAACCTAAAATGAAAAGAAAAAGTATTAACTATTTTCGAAGTTATGATAACTGTTATTCCAACATAACATAATTATTTTATAATTAATAATGTAGACAATCCCCTGCCCTTATTAATTTTTAATTAATATTGTTTGCATTGTATTAATATTGTTGCTGCATTTCCTCCTCTTGCAATAAAACAATGGCGCCAATCCAAAACCTCTTCACGCTTTATGATTTAAATTATTTTTAAATTTATTCCCTATTTATATATTATTTTTCTTTATTTTACATTCACTACGAATTGATAGAGGGAACAAACGTTCCTATCAAATTCATGATAGCAAATTTCCCTTCTTGGGGAATCAAAATTTCATGTGAACAATAATTTCACATTTTATTTACGATAGGGATGATTATGAATAAGGCAGTTAATCTAAAAGGAACAAGAAAACCTAAGTGATTTTATATAGTTTCAAATTAGTCGGAGATGGTTATATATAGTTTTATACGGTTCCAAATAAGGTTAAATCGTACATCCTTATACATTTTATATTTTAACGTACGGAACATAGTCCGGGTTCACACACAGCAATTTTTCTTGCCGCAATTTTGAATTTATAGGAGTGAGAGAAGAAGAGAATACTAAATTTTTACATTCTCTTTACGTCTCTCGTCTACAAAGTCAGAATTGCGGCAAGAAAAATTGGTGTATGTGAACCCCGACATAGGGAACTATTATTTTCCACCTTAAGTTTTATAATTTCTTAATAATCATACCACTGTTTAGAGAGTGAGGGTAATATCTAAATGTATTTAACATAAATTTTTTAAAAAAGATCTTAAAATTATTCAGTCCCATTTCTCATCCATTTTAAAATTGATCATGATGGTTAGTAATTCATTATAAGTAGTTTAAGTCATTAAACTTTTAATTTTCATACCAAATATTATTTAAATAGAAATAAATAAATTATAAAAGAAAACATTAGTAAACTTTCTTTCAATATAGAAATTTTTTTTTATAAACATTAACATTAAGTAAAAGGAGCGAGAGTGTGTTCAGTTTGTCATCGAAAAAAAAAACGCAACTAAAAAACGTTTTCAAATATAATTTCTTAAGCGTTTTTTTTTTTTTTGTGAGTTTTCTTTCTATCGTTAATATGAGTAAGTGCTCAACTAACTGCCAGTGGCTGGCTATTCGATTACTGACTGCATTGTCAAGTGGTGTGGTGAAACCAATTTTTGCTGAGCAGAATTTTAAATTAAGGGTTTTGCCGGATGATAACTAAATTTTAACTAGGCACATATTTATTTATTTATTATTTATTTATACTATGAATTGAAAAGTTTATTTTGTTTATTGTGATATAAACATTTCACTTTTGTTGTTTTACTTTTTCTTTAATTTGTTTATTATTTGTCATTTCTTGTTAATTTCTCGTAGCAAGAAAGAGGAGGGAGGTCTTTTTATTTATTTGGTGTTTTAAAAATTTTAAGAATTCATAAGAGCAAGTTTATTTTGGGGGAGTTTTAGTTTTAGTTTTATTTTTATTACTATTATTGTTATTAATTTCACTTTCGTTTTATGGTTTTTTATTAAGTTTGTTTTCATTAAAAAAATGTTTATGAGTAAAGTTTTTTTAAAGAAATTGAAAGTTTTTTTGTAGAAAAAAAATGTTAAGTGTCACTTATACAAGTCATCAGCTACATTTTAAAATGTCTTTCGAAACAATAGAATATTTATTATTAAATAAGGTAAACATGAGGTAATGAATTCATAAGCAATGATTTTATATAATTATAATGGAAAAGGTCAGTTCTAAGAAGAAATATAAAAATTGTGTAATAACTAAAGAATGTAATAATTAAGATTTCAAAGAAACGGAAATTCAGTTTTAAATCAATATGTTAACACATTTAATTATTTTAAAATCACTTGAAAACTTCAGTTAAACTTTTAAATCCAAAAACTAAAAATATCATTGTTTTATAAATTTCAACTTTATTAGCAATTTGTTTAAAAGAAACTGCAATCAATTTACATCTTTTGGACTTTAACAAACTACACGTTTAGTAGTAGTAGTGTACTGGAACCAATAAAACAATAATAACAACTGAGACAAAAGAAAAATAATAACTACTCCTTGAAAACTCAAAAAAAGGCAGAGATGGAAAGTCTTAAAAGCAGAATTTGTAGTTAGTATTTAAAGTAAGTTTATTTCATTCATAGACTATCTAGTAGATCAAATTGTAGATATTAATATAGTTTAAATTTAGCCCTAGCCATAAAGGTATATGTGATGGAAAATTAAAAGCAATTGCAGATTTTGTACTCTCAAACTTGCTTCAATCAAAAGCCTTTATATAATCCCAAACTTGTCTCAATTGTATGCTTTCAAGTAGTCGATTTGTCTCAAATAACCTTAATCAAAAAAATCTTTATGTATCCAAATCTGCTTCAATCTTGGTTTTGTATAGTATCAAATTAGTTTCAATCGCAGCTATTTATATAGTCACAAATCAGTTTTATTAATAGGTTACATCATAAAACTATATATGGACTTAAATTAAGTTCAATCCAATATTAAATTATCTTTCATTATTGGTTTTTATATAGTTTCCCATTTGCTTCAGATGTACCTAAAATTATCTTCAGTTTAACAATCGTAAATAGTCTGAGAGAGATTAGACTCCATTGCAGGTTAAATTGTCTTTAATCATAGATCTCAAAGTAGCAAGAATAAAAATGTTTTTTTTTTGTCTTCGGTTTTGGGTCTTATTAGCTTCTATTGAAGTACTTTATATAGCTTCAACTGTGGGTCAAATTGTTTATAGTGCTTATTTTCTTCCAAATTAGCTTTATTAGTATAACTGAGACTAGTTTAGCTGCCAGTCGTAAGTCTTTAAATTCAGTTTTATTTTCATTTTGAATAGGCCACAATTATTGATCATTATATAGTCACAGATTGGCTTCAAACATACTTTCAAATAATCTTTAATCAGACTCAAATTAAATCAAACAAATAAATATTTCCATCTCTGTTAATATTTGTCGTCTTATTGGTCTCCATAAAAGATTAGTAAACCGATCTTTTAGTCTTCAAGAAATGTTTTCAACTATGTTTTTTTTTCTTTAACAAAAAATTCAACCAAATTACCACACAATAGCTTACAATTGGCATTTTGAGTGCGAAGATTTTGCCGCCAAATGTTATTGTTTTTTTTTTTTTTATCCATTTTATTTATTTTTATTTTTTTTATTCAACATAACTTCTTTGTTATTTATTCCTAGACATTATTTTAGCTGCTACAGATATTCGATTACTATTGCTGCAACAATGGAACAAACAACATATTAACAATTTGTTAAAGTTTGTAGGAAAAAATATAAAAAAAAAATCACAGACAAATAGTAGAAAGACTAACAAATGGGACAGACTGAGTAACATAAAATGTAAAATAAGTCACCAGGTTTATGTTGTTTCCACATTTTCTTTTTTTTTTTCAAAGATTTTTCTGAACAAAGAAATCTGCACAAAAAAAATGAAAGAAAAATAATAAAAATAAAATGTTGATGGATGTGATACTTTTTGCATTAATATTTGTTTTCTTTAAACAATTTTTCTAGGAAGTCAAAAGTAGTTAATTGTGAAAATAAAAATATGAGTAACATAAATTATTGTTTTTGGTTACATTTAACAATTTTCAAAATAAGGTTTTACATCCAAATGGATAAATTTACTCAATTAGTAAATTTATACGTTTTACTTACGTGTTTCATTCATGAACTCCCCTTGTAAAGTATTGTGTGCCCTTTTATTTTTCTTGAGAAAATTTTCCAAATCTAATGAGTTTCTAAACACATTATTTGTTTTTTATTTGGAATAAAAAAAAAAAATTAGAAAAATAATTTTATTTCTTGGTCCTCAATTTTGTTAAATGTTTAGATTTTTTGAATCGTTTTGATATTAGCTTCAAAATAAAATTCGTGTGCATATATACACGCAGAGAAAAAAACATGGTTACAACATGATCACCACAACTATTCAATGATTTTATAGCAATTTTTCGATGATTTCAATAATACTGTGTTCGTGATAGCAACGTTTATGATTCAGTTTAATCATTTAATGATTAGCCACAATGATAATTTTAATATAGTTCACTGAATTATAGTAGATATTTAAATATTTTTTTGTATGAAATCATATATATGAAAAATTCTAACATTTAGTTAATTCTACAACTAATAAGTTAATTCTACAACCGTTTTGTCTTAATTCATTTTTAATATGAATTATAGAATGTTCGTATAGCCCGCTGTTTTGTTTATAGATCTATCCAGCATCCAAAAAGGCTAGAAATCCAATTTTAATGGATTTTTTCTTCAGACTTCATTGAGATAACATAATTTTTATGAAATATAGAATTCGAATTTTTGATTTTTACATTACATTGAAAATCGAATAAAAACTTGCACATAGCCCGTTTTGCCTTAAAGAATATATTGCCTTAAATATATATTGGGGGAGAGAAAAGGAAATTGCTCTCCCCAAAATAAAAATGCTTAATAAAAAATCTGTACTAAATCATACAATTTAAGGAAATAGTTTTCCTCTCCCAAAATGCTTGAGTTGGATCCGCACATAAAACTAAAGAGTCTGACGCATTTTTTTGAATATAAATCCTTCATATATATTCGTTTATAGGGGTATTCATCCATTCAAATGATTTCAATCGTAGATCTTTTCATGGCTTTAAAGCAGCTTCAATCTTATAGCTTTAATCTTAAAAATGTTTAATGTTTAAATCGTTATAGTATATCCATTTCTTTATTCATTCCTAATTCTTTCTTAAGCTTAAAATTAGCTTTAAATCGTACATATTTATACCCTACACCATCATAGGTGGTTGGGGTATTATGTGAAATCATCAGAAAAAATCATGCTACATTACCTTAAAGTATACCGTTCGACTCAGAATCACTATTTGAGTCGATTTAATGATGTCCGCCCGTCTGGTTGCTTGGCTGGCTGTCCATGTAAAGTTTATGCGCAAAGTACAAGTCGCAATGTTAAAGATAATTTGATAAAGAAATTTAACACAAATAAGTTATATATAAGAGATGTGTCAAATTTCATGAAGATCGGTCCATAATTTACTTTACCTCCCATATAGGACCCAATTTTGGGAATCACCAAAAAGTGCATAAATACATGTGAATCTTAGTATCGAATCTTAGTATCGACGTAATTTTCTGCAATAGTATGTTTTTATTTTCCACTTAATACAAGTATTTGGTACTCATAGGCATTGGTGTAGGGTATCATATGGTCAGGCTTGAACGACTATAACTTCTACTCTCGTTTTAAATTTTAGTTAACTCATAATTACTTAAATAAAGGGAGTCTTAATCTTTCTACAATCTTTTCCAGTTGCTTAAGTTTTTCGCTCTTTAACATAATTTTGTAATAACTATCTAATGAATTTGTTTCATTTTTGGAAAATTTTTCTTAAAAAAAAAATAAAACTAACATTACATTTTATGCAAATATCATGAAGATATTATAAAACTTTATGAATACATTTTTGTCTTTTTTACATTACATTAAGATTTTCCAGACAACATTACATGGTTACTTACACAAAAAGAGCCATGATATAATTATTATATCAACTTGTGGATAAAAACAATTTTTACTTAGTTTAGGTTTTAAAACCAAAACAAAAACTAAACATGATTTTCCATTTGCATGATCAGTGAAACAAAAAATAAGAAAAACAAAACAAGATATTCCATAAACAGGGAAACCTACACTGGAGCATTTCAATGATATTAAATTGGCTTCTTTTGGGGGTTTTTTGTTTTTGTTTTTAAAGTTGAAATTAAAATTTGATAACTTACTTTGGTTTAATCTACATTTGACATTTTCTTAGTTTAAAGTGTTTTTTTTTTTTTGGTCTTAAAGATTGACATTTGTTTAAATAAAGAAAAAATGTGGTTAAACAAGTTTAGTTTTTGGTGTTAAATAATAATAATAATAATAAAACAAAAATAAACAAATGAATTAGATATTAAAGAAAAATTAATATTAAAAACCCCCTCTTTAAATAAACCCCCGTTTTAAATAATTTTTATGATAAAATAAATTATTTTTACTTCTTTATATAATCACAACTTAAATATTTATTATTACATTTTTATTATTTTTTCATTATTTATTTTCTCTTAAAGTAAAGAGAGGGGGGCTCCTTTCATTCAGCTGTTGCTTCATTGTCCAGAAAAGTAGTTCAATTTGTAAGTTTAACACGCAATTTTATCATAACCATTATATTTAAATACAATTTTATTTATTTACTTTTATTTTATTATTATTATTTTTTTAAATACTTTCGTTATTTTTTGTAATCCCAAACAAAATACCTTAAATAATGAAATATTTATTATTTCATATTTAATTTTTATTTTTTTTTTTGCTTGAATTGCAATTTCTTGTTGAAAATTTTAAACAATTTTTTTTTATTTTATTTTTGCTTTAAATGCAATTTTTATTTGTCTGTCTGTCTGTGCACTGGTATGTCCAATTTTTTGATTATTGTAACCATTGCCATCGTAAATTGTTCATAAATGTGATCGTTAAAATCATGAAATAGTTGTTATTGTTTTTAAAAGCTAACTAGGTGTTATGTTGTTGCTGTTGTTTTTGCCTTCTCTTTTGACAATTTGTCGGAAAGAGTATTGAATATTAAAAAATTAAATTTCACTTGTTTTAATGTTGGTTGTCTTTTATCATGGGAATTTTTCAATGTTTCTATGATTTTTTTATCAATAAAGAAATTATGTTACAATAAACTTTAATGTTTAAAGTTATAAAGATAATCGTTAAACAAATAAATGTATATATGTTCTAATTCAAATTCTCAGAAGTTAAACAGTAAGCGATATATAAAAGTTATAAAAAAAATGATGTTAGTGATTAGATTCAGAAATTACTATTGAATTTTATTAAGGTCTTTCAAGCGTATTTTATTTTAAGCTCTCAAAATAATAACCTGAAGATCCCTTAACTATATGATGCTGATCTCCACGATTTTCTTTCTCTTTGTATGAACATACAAATTTTAAAAACTCATCTAAGTTGTAAAACAATTTATATTAATTTAAAAAATATGAAAAAATAAGTTTGAAGATATTCTACATATTTGTTTAGTAATAAATACAAGCGGTTTGATGATTGTTTGTTGAAGCTATTCAAAACTACATAATTGAAAAAAATCCTATAACGTTCCACGATAATAAATGAATTTATTTGAATTCATACTATAAGAAATATTTGAAAATAATCCATTTTCCAGGCGAATAATTCATAGAAAATGTTTACTTTCGTAACACTCCCATTACAAGTTTGGTACAAAATTAGATAGATTAGAAATCAAATTGAAGCTGACTTAAATTCACGATCAGCCTTCCGAGGTTTGATTACAACTGAAGCAAATTTTTAAGTAGATGAAATTGAATGAGTTTTCCTAAACCGAAGAAAGCAATTTGAGCTAGAGAAAAAAATTTGAAATGTTTAAGTAAAAAAAAGTTTGATGAGAACTGTATAAAAGAATTATCCTCTTTTAGTTAGATTCAAACAAAAAGGTTTGATTCAAACATTAAATTACTATATTAGAAGAATTTGAAATATACACTAAGGAACGGATCTGAATTTTAAAGGAAATATCGTAGGTTTATACTAAGATCAAACAAGTTTGATGGTGACTGGACACAAATATGATTCAAACTTACATGGGATTTGAGACTTTTCATGATGATTAAAACTGTAGAAAGATTTTTATGCTTAAAAAATAAAATTATATTCGAGGTTTTATATAAGACAAAAACAGTTTGATGTTGAAGGAATGATTCAGAATTTTAAATATTCAAACTATCATGAGACGAAATAATAAAGCAAAAAAGCTTTAAGAGATTTTAATAAAAAGAAGAATCTCTGCTTGACACATAACTAAAGATTTCAGACACAATTAGCCTAGTAAAATAAATGAAGAAAAGTGTTTGAATTATTTAAAAATATTTTGAAAATTATATTTATTTGATAAAATCTAGAGAGGATGATTCAGAAGTGTTTGTAGATTCTTTGGTTTGAAAAGGAGTGGAAGTAGATAATTTTAAGTTTGAAGCAAAATAAATATTTTTTGTTTGACAATATAACTTCGAGCAAATAAAAATTGTTAAAAAATTCAGGAATTTGAAACATTTGAGAGGATACTTTATTTATCAAAACCTTAAAATAAGTCTGTAGTCTGAATAAGTTTGAGTTGGAAGCAACAAAATAGAAGGGTTTGAATTTAATCATTTTGAAAAAAAGAAAAATAAAATTATTTCTAATATTTTTTATTTAAAATTTATTATCTTTATAAAAAAAAATTACTTTTTAATGTACCTTCCAAAAGTATTGTAAATCAAACATATAATTAGTTTTGTTTGCAAGTCTATAAAACCTAAAGCATTTTGGCATTATTAATTAAAACACTATAAGCTATTTATTTTAAATATTTTAACACTAATTTCAAGTAAAATTCCTTAACTATTTTTGTTAAATGGAATTTTTCCCTTTTCAATTAATTAATTAAATCTTCAAAAAATTGTAACAAAACGTGAAGAGACCTGTTGGAAAAAAAATCTCCAAACATGTTGATGGGTCAAGGCTATAAAATACAAAAAACACGCACTAACAACAATTTAAATTACCCGTAAACATTTTACATGAAAAAAATTGTTGACATTTTCAAACTAAAAGATAAATCAAAGGCAAGAGAAGACCAACTGAGTTTTAGAGCCAAAAAATAAAAAGTAAAAAGCGTAAGTAGTGGGTTATAGGGCTAAAACTATAAAATGTGTTGATTTGTTACAACGACCAGGTTAATGTCTGTCTAGTTGTTAAAAAAAATGTTGCTGGTAGGTAAACACAACAAAAAACAAATTGTAATCAATCAAATTCTTAACAGCAATAGCAAACAACAAGCAAAAGAGAAGCAAAAGAAGACAAAAAATAAATAACAACCAAATAAGAGAAGACAAAAAAAAAATCATGTAAAAAGGTGAAAGCGTTTTGTTAAACATATAACCACCAATTTAATTTGTTAGCTGACCAAAACAACAAAACATCATATAAAGGGTTTTAATATTTGTGGCTAATTTAAGCGGGAAATGCACTTGTTATAGGGGATTTAAAATACTTAGAATTCTCTTTTTTCAAGAGAGTGTGGGAATTATTTAGTTTTCAAGATGACAAATAAAAAAATGACATTAAATATTTAACCGGGTTATTGGGACTTTTTTTTCTAATTTTTAAATATCTATTGTTTGTAATGATGGTGTTTTTATTGTCTTATTGATATTAATATTGGCCAATATGCCGCAAAAATAAAGATCAAAAGAAATTTATTATAATAATTTTCAAATAAATTTTTATTAACTTTCTTTGTTATACAAAACATACTATACACTAGGGAAAAAAATTATTATTTAATCAAATTAAAAAAAAAAAAAACTATTTATAAACTTTCTTTTGTTTAGCAAAAAAAAAAAACATTTTTGATTATAAGAAAAAAAATAGCAAAAATTACATAATATTTTTGTTTATAATTTTTATAAAGAAAAACATAACATCTCATATAAATTACCAGCAACATTTAACTTAAATATAAAAAAAATATACACAACAAAAGTATAATAAATACTTTCGTTTTCTTTGCAGACAAAATAGCTCCAATTTTTAACCAAAAGCTAGTTAATCAAAAAAGTAAAAAAATAAAATAAAAAAAAAAATGGCCAATAAAAAACATTTTCAAATTTAGTAAAAATCAATAAAAATAAAAAACACAACTCTGATTCATTTAAAAAAAATATATTTATAGAAAATTTAAAATTAAAAAAACTTATCTATTTTTTAATTTTTTTATAATAAATTAAATAAAAAACTATGTAAGTAAGCGGCTTAAAAACGTCATTTACCATCAACCTTAGAAATTTATAAAAACATGAATATTAGTAAGACAAGAAGCCTAAATATGTTGTATATTTTTTTACTATTGTTATAGTTTTTTTTTTTCTTACTACTTTTCATAATTACACCGGGTATTAATGTCAGGGCGGAAAAAATTGTTTTGTTTGGCTTTTTTTTAACACTTGAAATTGTTCAACATTGTGTTTGGGGCGAAAAAAAAGGTAAATAAAAAAAATATTTAATTACCTAGACTAAAACATAATAAATATGAGTATTTAAACATTAAAAGAAATTGTAAACATTTTAAAGTCTTTTTTAAGGCTTTTAGCACCTTCAGCAATTATGTTTTTGGTTCAACACTTAATCAATGACACAAACAAAATAATTCTAATGTATTTAGCAACATTGTTTAAAGAAATAGAAATAATAATATTATTAGTAGGGTGATCGATGAGGGTTTCCAACCGATTTTGTAACCGATTTTTTTCAGATTTTTTTCAAAATGTTAATTTTTCGAATGTCGAACCGTTTTTTTTAAACACAAAAAAAAACCGGTTTTAAAAATTGCTTTTTATTTAAAAAACACTTACTAAATACTGATATTTGTATTGAAATTTGTATTAAAATTCAATTATTTGGATAATACCATGTTCATGATAGCAACGTTTATGATTCTGTTTAATCATTTAATGATTATACACAATCAAAATTTTGATATTGTGCTCTGTATTTGTGTATAAAATCATATATATATGAAAAATCCAAACATTTAGTTAATTCTACAACCATTAATTCGATTTTACAAATTTGGTTAATTCTACAACCATTTAGCCAATATTTTTAGTCCATTAGTTTGTTAATATAATAATTGTCATTTAGTTTGTTTGTATTCAGTATGATTAATGTACCACATATCGAGGTACTAAGGAATACAAATATACTTATTGTAACCTGGAATCATATATTACAATCATAGTATGTTGCTCTTAGTTTATGGTCACCTGAATCATATTTTTCATATTAAAATATCATTTTTGATGACTATTTTCTTAAAATTTGTATACCCTATACCAACAAAGGTGGAGAGGGTATTATGCGTTTGTGCTGGTGTTTATAACACCCGAAAATGTTGATCTAAAACTCACCTTAATTTGTACCAATCGGCTTTAAGTCGATTTAACAATGTCCGTCCGTCTGTCCGTTCATGTAAACCTTGTAATAAAAATCAAAATATGCACTAAATTAATGAAATTTGGCACACAGGTTGCTTATAGTCCAAGAGCGAAGGCCCGGAAAAGATGTTTAAAATCCAATCTACAGATGTAGAAAAAAAAGACCTCTCCCCGACTTTTGATGCACACAATAGAGTAGGGTATAGTCTGGCCTATATCCTTCTTTCTCGTTGGGTTAATAGTTATTTCCAAAAATAAATATGTTTATAAAAATTTTAACGGTTAACAATTTTTTTCTGAATTTAAAAAACTTCAACCGGTTTTTTTCAAAAAACCAACTATTCAAACTCTTCGAAAAACGGTTTCTCCAAAAAGTCGAATAATCGATCACCCTAGATACTAGTAAAAAATTCCAATACTACCTGTATTCTATATATTTCACGATTTTAATAAAACATTATTGAATCGGTTAGGTTGCATCAAACTTCAACCGTTAAATTAAAAACAAAGGTGAATTTGGGCGCTTTAGATGATTTCCGAAAGTGTTTTTGTATGGGAACTGTTATAAACGAGAGTACAACTAGGGCGCTTCGCTGCCCATATAAATTTGAATTAAAATAATAAAATATTCCAACTTGTAATAACAAAATTTATTTCATTACAACTGGGTCCAGTTTGTTTTTATAAGATAAATAACAACAAGGAGACAATGTTTTGAATGAGAGAGTTGTATATACGTGTGATAATATACAGTTAAATAAATTCACACGCTCGTTTGTTTGTTCTGTTTATGCAAATATATTCATGTGATTTTTTTTTTAGTATTTAAACGGATTTTAATAAATTCTATATTATGCACATCTATGAGAAAATATCTTTATAGTGGTATATTTTTTATTAAAATCTGTTGTTTAGTGTGACCTTAAAAGGGATTACGAAAAATGTGTTTTCCTATTAATTATATGGATTATAGACCGAACCTCATAAAATTTTGCAATGTTATTATTATTTATATAAAATTCATTTGTATTGAATATTAACTTGATACTGATATTTTTAGGGGATTTATGCATATTATTCGGAAGAGGGTTTATATGGGAGCTATGGTCAGTTATGGACCTATCTTGATGAAATTCGATTGACAAAAATAATTTTTACCAAATTTCAATAAAATATTGCCTATTCGGGAGGACATTTTTATAGGCACTAGTGAAAATAGTAGATCGTAACCAATTTCAATAAGCAAAATAATTAGTAAATATTTTTGTTTAAAAGAATTAAATAAGAATATATAAAATTTATATACTTATTTACAAAAACCACAAATTGGAGATCATTTTTTAAGGAAAATTATTTGAAAAATTATTTCCAAATATTCGCAGCGTACAATTTTTGAAATATTTTTAAAGTTATTTTTAGGATTGATAATGATTTTATAATAAATAACATTTGATATCAATTTGAGAAAATATAATTTTTCAACGGTTTTTTCTTAAATGATTCTCAATTTATATTCAAACTCGAAATTCAAATCTCTCATGTTTGATATCAAATGATAAAGTCATCATATTTCAAACGTTTGACACCGTGTTTGTTGGGTTATAAACGACTTTAGGTGTAAAGCAAAGAATGTCAAATGTATTTTAAAATATTTTTTTTCTCTGTGTAAGTTTAATATTGAGAGCTGAAGGTCTTTATTTTACGAATTCTAATTTTGGCACACAAAATTTTGTTCAATAAAAATTATTTATCCGGCAAATATTTAGTTTCCGTTGCGGCAGCATCTAAACATCTACAGCATTTTTTAAGCCAAAAATAATTTTAAATTAAAAAAAAAAAACATCATATAACCTTTTAAGATAACAATATCTATTTTACAAAATTGGTAGGTTGAGCCTTAAATGACCTTTAAAGTTGAATACAAATTCTACCTTTTTGCCCTTAGAGAGCATTTAAATGGAAGTAGATAGAATCAGTAACATGTAATTTTAGGTTAAATACATAAATAAATAAATAAAATTTAACGCCTTCATATTACAGTCATTAGTGAAATAAATATAATTTTGTTTGTTTGTCTGTCTTTACATCGATCGGATGTAATTAAAAAATAACCAATTTGAATATAGAAATTAAAATTAACATGACAACATATTGAAAATTAAAGCTTCGTTAAGCATTAAAGAAATCAATATTTGACGTGTGTCTGGGTTCATAATTTAAAATTTAAGTTTAAGTTTCATTAGAGCATAAACATCATGTCATTATAGAGACATGATAGACATGTGGGTGTGGATATATATCTTTTTTGTTTATGTTTTAATTTTAATTTTAATTCATTGATAAACCAAATGACAGGCTATGAAAATGTATAAACAGACAATTAGGCAGCTTTAAAAAATGCTTCCAATTTTTATAAAAAAAATAACCATATTTGGTTGTAAACATTAATAAATTATTAATAAAAATATTAAGAATATTTATTTGTTAATAAATTTCATTTTTTATATTATTTAATAACCAAAAACACGAAAAAGAAGATTAATGTTTTTTAAATTTAAAAATCTATATTTTTCATTTAACACTTTTTTTCTATGTTACTGGCGTTTAGACATAATTATGTTAGTGATATAAATTTTTTATTATAAAAGGAATGTGGTTTTACTTCTTGCCTCACAAAAATATATGCCAATTTTACTATGTAACGCATCTTTTTGGAGACAGGGTTAAAAATAACACATTTTTTTCTATCCATTTTTTTTTATTAGAAAAATATCTTTGAAACATGTTTCCTTCTAGTCAGACTATTGTTGCTGGTTCATTTGTGGCTTTAGTTTGTCTGCCTGTAAATGACTAGTGGTTATTTTGTGGCAAATGTTGCAATTAGTTGGGGATTACGTTGATACTTGCACCAGACTAACACATCATCATCATCATCATCATACATGTATGATTGCCATAAATTTATTACCAATTTTTTTTTTTGTCGACTGCGTCAACTTAAGACTTCTTCTGGTGTCTTTAGAAATCGTAAATCGCTGGGAAACTTGTTTTCTTATAAAGTATTTAACATTTTGCGAAAAAAAGTTCATCTATTACGAAAAAAAATTAATAAAATATTAAACACACAAATTACGCAAAAATTATTACTAAAGTTGGATGATGGAACGAATATATTTGTAAATAGCAGCAATT
>MINK01172984.1:0-17868 GCA_001735545.1 Phormia regina
TTTTTTTTTTTTTTTTTTTTTTTTTTTTTTTTTTTAATAATTTTAATATGACAACAAACTTTGATGTTGCCATAAGAAAATAAATTTTCAAAAAACGTTAAAATACAAATAAATAATTTTAAAGAGGAGTTTGTTTATTCGTTCCATTAATATTGACATCCAGTTTCGTTCGAATTTATTTATTTTTAAAAGAAATTTTAAATAAATAGATTTTTTTTATGAAAAAAATTATCCATCGAAAATAGTTAGCAAAAAAACGACACTAACCCGATTTGGGAACACTTTGTATTTATTTGTAAGTTATATCACGAAATTTGCTCGTTTTTCTGTAGAAATTTAAAAATTACCAAATGTGAGCTAAGTTGATTACCTCTGCTCTGCTTTTATTAGAAAAAATAACATATTCGTTAATCTTTATAAATAATTATTTTAAAAGAAATTTAATTTCATAATATAATTTGTCTGTTATTTGAATATGATCTTAATTTTTGATATTGATTTGTTCTTAATCTTAATGAATTGAAATTTTACTGTCTGTTTCTCTAGATGCGAACAAAAGTTTCGTTCAAGTGAAATTTTGTTCGCATTACGAGAAACAGGACATTAATTACATTTTACATTTATATTTTTAAATTTTTAAATAATTATTCGAACAATTTATTTTATTTTTTATTCATTTGAATAATCGAAGAATATTTAAATTTTATTCGATCACACGAATAAAAGATTATAGAATTTTATTCGATCAACTTCAACTTGTCGAATAATTGACAACCCTAGTATGTATGTATATATATATTTTTTTTATAATAGTTGAAGGCAATAACTTGACAACTGACATTTTTTACAATGAAATTCACAAATAAATACGTATTTATACATTTGTGTTAATTTAATCTATATTAGTACGTACAATTATCAAATAAACTTGTTACAAGAACTAATGCACTTTTGATTATTATTGCATGTAAATTACCATTAGTATAAGTATGTAAATGCAATAAGAAATAATTTTATCTAGAAAGTATTCAATACTAAATATTTATATGTTTTACTTGTTGTCATTCAGGCAACATGTTCTTGGCTTCTGCCCTCATTGGTGCCATTTAAATATTACATGATACAATTAGAACAGGTAGAAATATTAAGGAAAATTTTTATTTTTCAAGTCTTGTAAAATTAAATACATAATTCATACACTGGAAACGGAAATAAAAATGAAAATATTGTATTTACATTTCAAATGTGAAATAAATATTTATTGTAAAATCATTTAATTTACGCGAAATTTTGAAATATTTAACATGTACGTTCGTTTAATTAATTTTTTTTTTTTTTTTGGAATTTTTAATAATTTTATTTGTAAAATGATTTTCTTAATATTTTCTTGCAGTTTACTATAATTTATTCACTTTACAGGGAAAATAAATTTGATCACTTTGTCCTTTTACCTTGTTGTTTATTGTACCATGAAAGTTTTGTTGTGGAAAAACTATAACAGGAGGTGAGTTGGAAGTGGTAAGTAGTTTTAAATTTATTATGATTTTACCGATTAAATGAAACACAGATTTATAGTTGTGTAGTTTTGTGGACTTTTATTTGTTTTTGACTGACAGAGTGAATTATTTACACCAAATAGATGTTAAATTTTATTATATGCAGTGTTTTTTTTTTTAATAGTTTCTTGTTTAAAAATATTTTTGTATTTATTTAGAATATTAGTTTTAAAAATAGTTATACGATTATTTGGTTTTAAATATAGTTTGTTGTAAATATAGTTGTATTAAAAATAAAATTCAATAGTTTAGATTATTAATTATAGGCTAAACATTATTATAATCCATAATAATAATATAAATCAGTTTTGACAAATTTTGTTACTGGTTTTTATAATTTTCTTGCACAATTATGCTAATCAGTATTTTTCTTCTCTCAGTTCGGATTTAAATAAACCTTGCATTTGGTGAAACTTTGATTTTTTAATATATTATTGGTTGTTAAATTTTATTAAAGTAATATTAATATTGTTATAAAATTCGAATAAATGTATATATAATTGTAGTTTATTTTATTTGAAAAACCAATACTTTTGATTATAATTGTTAGGTTAAGTTTATTACTATTAATTTTTTATTAAATCAGTTTTTTATATTTTTTAAATTGTTTTGTTTTATATATTTTTAAATAGTACAACATATTATTAAGTAAAAATTTTAAATCGATTATGGCCAATAAGCTAGGTTACTGATGTTAAAATAAAAATAAAATATATAAAAAATAAATAAAAAATGTTATAGTGTAAAGTCTAGTCTAAATTATAGTCAAACCTATGATTTTTGATTGTAAATTTCCATTAGAAAAAGTTAGTAACTCGTCATCAAACATAAATTTTTTTCAATACGGTTGTAAGATATCATCTAAATTATGGTCTAAACTACAGTCCTTATCTTAACTATTGTCTGAATCATAGACCAAACTATAGTATAAACTATAGTCTAAACTATGATTGAAACCATCTTTAACTAGTTTAAAAGATAAAAAGTTACATTAATAATTGTGATATTGTTTTTATTTTATAAAACTTTTAATATTAAGAAACTTTTTTACATATCTAATATCATGCTCTGCGAATGCAAAATATCGTTCATTTGAATATTGATAAAAATACTTTTAGGAGTTCGGTGCTTTTATATCTGCTAATTCAGATTTAAAAGCAAATTTAAAAATGTTTCTATTTTTATAAAAATTAACAAAACTCTTTAATAACTTGTTAAAGCAATTAAATTGTTATGTTTATATATTAAATTTTTTTATCTCTTCAGTGTAGTTTTAAAGCTGCTATAAATCACTTTTTAATCATGAGTTTAAAACCTCATGTTTATTGACCAAACGCTTTCTTGTTTAAATGAATATAAACATATATTTGAAGATTTTAAAATTTTATAATTTAATGAAATTTATGTTTTTTTTTCCATACCTTTGAAAAAATGCAAAAAGATCTAATTTACGAAAACGTCCATAAAAATTTTTAAAAATATGAAAATTTTTTACTTTGTCCAATATTTTGTATTGTTATTTTTAGTGGATTCAAATGGATAAAAAAAATATCAATTTTATTCCTCATACATTATTCTTCATTACCATTTGAATTAAAATATTAATCATTTTGTATGGGATACATATAAAAATAAACGAAAAATTACATTTTCGGAAGTAGTTCTCGTTTGGTCACTATTTTTAAAGAACTAGCAGACTGATTTCCATAAAATTTTTACACGAAGACACGTGGTCATCCAAAATTTATAATAAAAGCTCTTTATGATAAGTAAAAGCACCGAAAATTTTGTTGCAATTTTATTCCTCATACATTATTCTTAGAATAGAAAGGGCAAAAAGCTCTTGGCATTATAACTTTACAAAAAGGAGAAAATCTGCCAAATCAAATGTGTTTTAAAGTTTTAGGTTTCTTGAATTTTATTTGTTCTTGTTATTTGGAATAAAAAAATGAAAAAATAATTTTATTTGTTAATTTCAAATTTGATTTTATTAAAATAAAAGTTTCTGCTCTGCAATCGAGTCATAAATATTTATAAATTGTGTAAATATTTTTTTTTTTTTTTCGAAAAAAGTTTGAGAAATCTTTTTACGAGGCATTTATTTCGTTGTATGAAAACCCTTAATATTTTCTGCGTCATTTACGAAATATAAATCGCCTTAAAGCGATTTATATCTTTAAACCAATTTAAAAAACTTCCACAATTTCATCAAACCAAATATATAAATTGTTAATAAATGAAATATGACGCATATTATAATTAAATATTTGGTACAAGAAAAATATTGCAAAAAAATAAAAAAAAATAAAAAAAAAAATGGAGCATGAGTTGGTGTTTTGTCAGTATTTTTAAAATGTTTATAATTGTAGTAGAAAAAAAAATAATTGTTAATATTGATTTTGAATGGTCAATAGTTAAATAATTCTTATTTAATAGTTTCCTTTTTAATTTATTTATTTTTTTATTTTTTTTATTTTTATTAGACAGATAGACAAGAGAACAATAAAAGGTACTTAAAGTATTCACCATTAAGTGTGTTTACCTTCCTTACAATATTATTGTGAAATAAAATGTTGATTCATTTAATTTAAAAGTAATATTTCTATCTATTGACAATTTTTATTTAATTCTTTTCCTTCAACTTAAATGCGTCAAATGTTTTTGAAGTTTATCATAATTAGGCGATCTTTAAAAATAATCATTAAGTTTGATAACAAATTATAATGATCGGCTACTTACTAAATGGGTTATATTTATATATTTATTTTACAATTTTAGTTTATGTCAAATTCCCGCCAAGAAATAACTCTATAATTATGATTTGTCTTTCTTTTCATATATTTATTTGTAAATATAAACAATTTACTATTTCTTTTATTATTATTATGATTATTACTTTGCATTATCTTTTGTAGTAGTATTTCAACCTATTTAAAACTAATTGATGTAACATATATATATTTTTTTTCTAAATTTATCTTTATCATAGAAAACTATCATTACAATCATATCATTGTAACTATCTACATACATACAAACATACATACATACATCATAGTTATTTATTTTCCACTTAGGCTACACAGAAAATTGTGGGGATTAGAATTTGTATCAAGAAAACCTTGGATTAGTTTTAGTTTTTATCCCAGCTGTGAAATTTATTGTTGACTCTTTCTAAAGAAAATAAATCAACAACTACGTTATATACTTTTTTATTTATTTATTTATTATTTGTTGTTTATTTTAATATAACATTTGTTATGATATCGTCAAATTTATTTACATATGAATATTGTGGCATTAAAATGATGAGCTTTATCTTAGAATGTAGAATATATGTAAAAGTAACTATTGGTATGTAAATACATACATACATACATACATACATACATACATACATACAGATGTAGATATTTAGAATGCAATGATGCTGATATGATTAAGAGTGTGATTTGATTAATTAAAATGTGAGATTTATGAAAATAAAGTCAAATAAATTATAGTTAATAAGTCTTCATTTGTTTTCTTAATGAGTGTATAATCATCGTTTAATAATTAATCTTATTACAAATATAAGAGAATAAAGTTTAAAGTGTGTTTTTTTTTTTTTTTTTTTTTTTTTTTTTTTTTTTTTTTTTTTTTTTTTTATTTTTTTTTTTTTTTTTTTTTTTTTTTTTTTGTTAGTTATTATTATTTTTTGAATTGAGAAAACTTGTATTTGTTGTAATAATATTAATAATAAATAAAGATACAGATTAACAACCATATTCACAGAAAAATAATGTATGTTTGATAAAGATTTCTTATTGATTAGTATTTTTTTGTTTTCAAAAGATTAACTAAATGATACCCTGGAAAAGTACTTTTTGAAAAATAAGTATTTTTGAGATATGCTATTTTTATACCCTTCACCACAGGTGTAAAGGGTATATATAAGTTCGTCATTCCATTTGTAATTTCTACAATATTCATCTAAAGCCCCAAAAAGTATATAAAGATGTCTGTCTGTTGAAATCAGTTTTTAAAAACCCCCAGTTATAGGATATACATAAAATTGTAGTGAAAATACCGAAGATACTCACAAAAATCGTATTTGTTTTTTAGACTTTTGAACTGAAAAATATTTATATTGATTATAAAAAATAAAAACTTTTCGGGTGCTTGTTAATAAATAAAAAAAAAATGTACAAGTTCACACAAAGCAATTTTTCTTTCTGAAATTATTCTAGTTTTTCTTTTGAACTTTCATTTACGTTCCCACACAAAATTTTACTTCAACAATTCTAGGCTTAAATGCCTCAATTTGTATTTGATTTGAAGTACGAAAATGAAGATAAAACTAATTTTAAAGTACAGGCAAATTTGTATACGTTCGTATTCCCTAACGCTCTTACTCACATAAAATTAGAATTGCTGCAGAAGAAATTTCCTTGTGTGAACGTTGACTAGTTCATAATAATTGATGCAATTAAAAAAGTAATTGGAATTATTTGTATCTCTGTTAAATCAAATCTTAAAATGATTTCGAATATGTTTACATTTATTTCAATTACTCAAATATATTAAATAAACTAAATTAAAATTAAATTTTTTATTTTATATTTTATAATTTCAATATTGATTTATATTGTTAATTAAAACTTCAAATTAACATTTTTTTTATATTTGATGAATTTAATAATTGATGCAATGTGAAAAATAATTGAAAAGCAATTGATTTATTTTTAGAAAAAAATACTTTTGATAATTGATACAACTAAAAAATTAACTGCAATACATTTTATTTTTGATAAGTCGTTGAATAAAATATTTTCGAATTGAAATCGAGAAGTGTTTATGTTTTAAAATGTATTTAGTCATTAAAAATTACTTAAATTTCCACATTTTTAAATTGATAAAAAATTTTTAATTTTAAACAATTTTAGTTTCTTTACTATTTCCAGCAAAAATATATCTTTAAATATTTATTTTGACTTTCTGACCGCGTAATTTTCTTTTATTTTTGTTTTTCCACTTTTTTTTTTTTTTTTGTTTTAATTTACAGAACAATATAATTACAATTTCGTGTTGTAAAAAGAATTTAATTGCACCCACATGCAATTTGTTGTAGTTTTTTTTTCTATTTAATATTTACTGTATCACAAAAAAAACCAAATAAAATGTTGAACTATATTTTTCTACTCTTTTGTTAAAAATGTAACAAATTTATTGTTTGTGTTGTACTTTCATTCATTGTATTTGGTTACAAAGTTGTCATTTAAATATATGTATGTATGTATGTATGTATGTATGTATGTATGTATGTATGTATGTTACTAATAACTGTGTTATGGTCATGAGTGTTTATTCGTTTAAGCAAATTTTAATTCAAAATTATTTTAAGATAATTGATTAAGTGCATTTCACTAAAAATGTGCACATACATGCATACATATGTACATATGATTATATGCACAATGTCAAGGGAAACTAATAGAAGAAAGTACTATATTAATGAAGAATAATAAAAAAAAGAAAAAAATAGTAATTAATTACAATAAAAGCGATAAAACCACGAGGCGACATTTTGAGTTTGAATTAAGCTTTGAAATTAAAGTTTGAGTGTAAAATAGTTATTGTTTTTATAAATTCAAAAAATATTTTATTACAAATGTTTAATAAATATTTTTGCTTATTTTTATTTTCAAAAATATTATTTAGTTATTTAGCATTTTTCCAAAAATCAATATCACAACAATTATAAAAATACTAAATAAATCACGTTTATTTTTTTTTTTTTTATTTTTCCCGCAAGATCAATGTCAGCTAAAACAATAAAAATAACAACACCAACAACAAACATTATTACACATTTAATTTTTACAATATTAAATAAAATAATTAAAAATAATAGAAATAGGTGTACGCTCTAGTTTTAATCTAATTAAACTCTCACACATGACAATTAAAAAAAAACAATCAAAATATAACAATAAGAAATCATCATCAATTGATGTTTAAATATCCGCATACTCACTCATACATAAAAACATAAAGGAATTCCATTAATAAATACATGTATGTATGTATGTATGTAAGTTTGATTGTGGATTTGTTTAAATTTTTGTTTTCGAAGTAAAACATAGTCATAGTATGACAAACTCCCATACAATGATTACAATAACAACAACATCGCTTACACTCATACTAAATAAAAACGTTCTAATTAAAACAGTGTTGTTAAAATCTTAACAACATAAAAACGGCCAAAACATTAAACACAATCGATTTGATTATCTAACGATAATTCAGCTCTATTTAACAAAAGTAAAATGAATTTCCGCAATAATTAAATGTATTTTGTGTTGTATATATATATATATTTTTTTAAATTTTTATTGCAAACATTAACATTTTATTAGGTTAATTATCAGCTACATTTTAATTACAATAATGTTATAAAATGTGAATTAAATTGGTTTTGGAAAATTTTTAACAATAAATGTAATTTTATAGATTTTTTAAAATTTGAAAAAAAAAAAGAAAAACGTAAAAAGTAAAATTCAGATTTATTTATTTAAATTATAAGTGAAACAAAGTTGTTAAGCTTTTTACAATGAACAGTGGGACCTTTTGCAAAATAAATGATAATAAATGGAGGAGGAGTTATGCTCACAAAATATTGTTTCTTAATGTGCGCATTTTAAACAAGGTGAACGCTTCAGTGCTCTAAAATTTCAAATATCGTGAATGAAAACTATAACCTACTAATAAAAACCAAGAATAAATATATTTTTAACTGTACCGAAGAGTACAGTTAAGAATATATATTCTAATAAATAAAAATGTTGTTTATCATTTTTTGTTCGACTTCTCTTAAGACCTGTTTTTGTTTTAAAATTTTTTCATACAAATTTTTCAATAAATTAAAATAAAATTTCGGAAATAATTGTTTTAACGCTTTCTATATGTTTAGCATAGAAGCAAGATTTTTTTGTGATTTATAAATTTCATGGATTGCTCACTATCACAGAAATAATTTTATGAATATTTTTATATAATTTTTTAATCTAAATAATTGTGTTTTTTATTAAAAAAAAAATATTGACGTTTATTTTGTTATCAAAAAATAAAAAAATAATCGTTTAATTTGAACAAAATATATAACTCCAAAATAATTATTAAAAAAAGAATAAAAAAGTTTATTGCATATTCGGAAAGGACGATAAAAATATTCTACAACATGTACCTAACGTTCTTCCATCAGGCTTATTATTTGTTTAATTAAAAAAAAAGTAGTTCAAATAGTTTGTAATAATTCAATTCTAACTTTTTACATAAATTAACACCAATTATATGAAAATTTATGATGATTTTTTCCCATATTTAGTTTCCTGTCGTCACCGTGGGTAATCAGTTCGTCTTTAAAATTTTGTCTGAAAATTTTCTTATATACTTATACATAAATGTGAATGAGCAAAATCTGTGCCCAACGTTCTCCAGATAATAAGTGATAACTAACCTTGAATTGATTTTGTGATTACAACATACGGATGGACATTGCTATGAGGATTATATAAAATCATTTTCATATATTATAAACGACAAACTCAATATATCCTTTTTTTTTAATGGCAAATATAAACACAATATTAATTTAATACAACTGCTAAAACTAAATCCACTGTAAAAAAAAAAACAAATTTCTCACGTTCATTTGAACATATTAATCATTAAATTACAAAAACCGCTAAATCATCAACATTGATCATTAAAAACAGCATGAAAATAACAAAAACAAATTAGTTGTACATACACTTAATTTACAACCGGTAAACATACAAATACACTTACACATACAACTACACTTACAACAGAAAAAATTAAACAAATGAAAATGAAATTGTTTTGTTTTTGTCTCTATTTGGTTTTGGCATTTTATTTTCAAATTTTACATTTTGGCGACAATAGCTGCAGTTTTGTTTGAGATGAATGACAACGAATGATAATGATATTAAATACTCTGTTTGATCGCAGTTTAATGGCTTTTAAGTAATTGTACGTGTGTGTGTGTGTGTTTGTGTGTAGTATGCATTTAAATACAATAAACTGTGGTCGTCATTTAGTTTTTATTTTATTTATTTTTTTTTTTGTTATTTTCATTCAGTCTTTCGTTTATTCTTTCATTGATGTTTTGTTTGTTTTGTTCTTTTATTTTGTGGTTCAAATATAATTTTTATTTTATTTCTACACTAAGTACCTTCATAGTTGTTGTATGTAAAAAATTACAAAAAAAAAAGAAAACATATTCATATTTACAAAAATTTAAACTGAAAAATTTTACAAACAGTAGGTTTACAATAGAGATGGGAATTTAACATAAATTGTAATTGGAATAAAATTGTATTTGAAAAAGTTTAAAATTTAGGGGAAACGGAAATTAAAACAATATGCACAGTGGACTTATAAAAATGAAAGAAATACCTTTTATTACTAAAAGTAATAAAAGTATTATATTTAGTAATAGATAGACCAATTATTTTCCAAAAAGTAAAGTACCATAAAAAGTTCTATGGTACTAAAAATAGTACCATTGTGGCTACATATTGCTCTCAAATTCATAATATACTAGTAGCATATATTTTGCGGTTGCTATTGTTGCTACTTTCCGATTGTTGCTCATTTTTTTTTAGTTGTTGCTGCTGTTTGTTGTTTTTACTTTTATAGTTCAATTTGTTTACATGTGTTGGTATGTATATTTATGTCAATTCTTTGCTTTCCTCTACATACATATGTATGTGTATATAGACATTTTTTTGTTTTTGTTTGCTATTTATTTGTTGGCTGTCGTTGCTGTAAAGCGTTTGTTGTTAAAATATTCTTTGCTGTGTGAGTGTTTTTTTTTTTATTTTTTTATTATTATTATTTTTTTTTTTTAATTTTATTTTAACGCCTCTCGATTGCTCGATGATTTTGAAATTTGTCAGTAATCGTTCAGATTTTGAACGTAACAGTATAGAATAAAAAAGAAATATCAAATATAAATAAGATTGAATGAAAAGTTAAACACTCACACTAAATTGTTACACCCCTGAGAGTGGACGAAACATTGAGTGGTGCTCTTAACCGGAAGTTAAAAATATTTCGCTAACGGTTTTTTTGAAATATTTTAAAAATATAAACTTTTCGCAATTAAAACCAAAAAGAAAATTGTTGAATTAAATCGCGTGTTGTGGTTTAAGTAGAAAATTAATTTATTTATCTATTTGTGTTAAAAATAAATAATAATAATTATAAAAATTGTGTTTTACATTTGTAATAATAACTTGGTGTTTAAATATTATCTTGGAAAAAGTAAAGGATAATTAAAAAATATATTAATAAAGGAATCTTTTTTTTTATCAACATGTTATCATTTGTAACAATAATTGCCGGTAAATATTAAAAATTATTTTTTAAGTTACTATTAGTTATAAAATTTAGGAATCATTTGTAAATAAATTTCAAATTTAATAGTAAAATTATAATAATTATGATGAGAACTTACTATCTTATTTAGAATGCTATACAAATATTATTAAGTCCGTCCGTCCGCTAATGTATTCTCATACGCTGATATATTAATTTAAGGCCGAGGACAATGGAAATGAAAAAAAAATTGTGAATTTTATTAAAATAAAATTTTTTATTCAATATATAAAGCCATGGAAAATTTTTATCGATTCATGATAAAAAAAAAATATTTCAAATGTTTTACATTTGGTTAACATTTTGAGACAATTTATTGATTAGAATTTTGCAAAATATTCGCAATATATTTTAGCTTTAAATACAACTTTAATAAAATCTCAAAATTTTTCCAAAAGTATTTATGATCCGGTAATATGTTAACAAATCCCACAGTGCGTATGTGTAATATTTTCTGCAGCATGAGATATGCAGCTAAATTGATTCGGATACGCTCGTCAGTGATGGAGATATTAAGCCTATTTCGTAAAACAATAAAATTTCGTATTCATTTCATAAAAATTTGAAAATACCAAAAATTAAAATTTTTATTATTTGATCATAAATATAAATTTGTTGTAAATAAATGTTATTCAAAACAATGCACAAATTTTGATTTTATTAACAAATGTTTTTTAATAAAATAATAAATTAACTTTATGTATAACATGTTTGATTTTGAAAGATTGTTGTTATAACAAGCAAATAGCGTCAGAAAAATACAGTTAAATGTCAGCTGAAATTATGTCTGGACAAAACTGTTTTCTTATATAAAAAGAAATTCAGTTATTTTACTTAGTGATAAAAAGTTTTTATTTAATATGTGCCTAGTGCTGGCGCGGATCCACGGGGAGGGAAAAAAGGAAATTTCGCTGTACTAAATGATATAATTTAAGGAAATAGTTAAGAAAATCATTCTATTTTCCTCCCCCAAAAGCATGAGCTGGATCCGCAACCATTTATTTTTCATTTTTATTAATATAATTTTTTTTTTTTTTATAAAATTCCACAAAAAACATTTTCAAAAATTTTGTTTAATTCTCAAAACTATTTTTTATGTCAAAGTATTTTTTGTAAAGTGAAATTTCAACGTTTATGTGATAGCATGAAATATACATATAATTGTAAATTTTCATTTAGTTTTGATTTTGTGTCGAAATTATTGACAAGTTAGGAAATTAACTGTGTTTATACGGGAATATTTTAACTTTACAATATTTTTATTAAACTTAATTGTATTTGAGCAAAAAGTTAAATAGAAAATTATAAAAATTTTAATAATAATCTATTATTTCTAGGTGTCTTATATATATATTTATATATTTATTTTTTTATTTTTTTTTTGTTTTGTTTTCTTCCCTAAAAAACACAACATTTTCTATTTATAAATAAAAATTATTTGAAAACAGATAATAAATCTCAAGAGAAAGTATTTCGCTAGGAAGATTGCCAAAAAAATAAAGAATTATATATAAATTGACAAATAAAAGTCACTGTTATCTAATGATGATTTTTTAAAAATCTTCTGTTAAAAAAAAAATAATAATAAAAAACAAGGAAATTTTAATTTTTTTAATTTATATAAATAAATTAAATAACAAAAATGTGACAATTAATAAGATCTCTTAAATACAAATTAAAAAAATTAATTAATTAAAAAAAAAAAAAAATGAAATGGTAATAAGGTCAATGACAAAATAAAATACCACTAGTGAAAATGAACTGACAAATATGTTTGTATGTATGTATGTCTTAAGCAAAAAATAATACAAAAGAAATTAAAACTCATAATAAAATTATCTATCAATGGATAAAATAAAAGAACAAAGTTCAATTTTATTAAAGAAACAATATAAAATAAATAAAATACCAAGAAAGCATTTAATATGTTTTTTTTTTTATAAATGATAACAAAATTATTGAATGAAATACTTAAAGAAAACATTCAGCTTTGCAATATGTATTTAACACATTTAACAATATTTAAAAATTTTAATTAAAATCCATAACTAAATAATGATTAAAATTATTATTTAATGTTTTTTGTTTTTGTCTTTAATTTGAAAGGAAATTCCCCATTTTCAAATAAAATATTCGCATTATATAGTTAATATCTAAGTTCCCTTAAAAGGTTCCCTAACATTAATTTTTTTTTTTTTATATTTGATATGAGAACAATGCCTGACGTATAATGAACATTAAATATATTTATCTGATTCAAAAACAAACAAAAAAAGTATCCCACGAAGATAAAATAGAATTATTTAGTAGTTGATATGCCTCAATGAAGGGGGTATAACATGAAAATTTAGTTAATAGCAAAGTATTTTAGAATTAATTTTTTTTTTTTTCATATTTGCCTATAATTTATAACACATATTATATTAATTATTTTAAATAGTTGGAAATTGTTGAAAAAAAAGAACGGAAATTATTAATGGGAATAGAATAATTTTGAGAAAAAAAAATCATTGATAGAGAAGGGATTTTCAGGTATTTATTGTTTAAAAATAAGTTCCTTTAATAATATAAAAAGATACACATAAGTACATATGCGAAAACATATTTTTTGACCATAAAATGAATTGTTTTTACTTATATTTATTTATTATATATTTTTTTAATAAATGATTGAAAAGCTTTCCTCTACTAATTGAATTAAGAATGTTTTTTAAGGTTCTTCAACATTTCGACGGATTGATGTAAATGTTTTGTTTTTAAATTGTATTTTTGTTATTATCTAATATATAAAATGCTAATATTAAATATTACACAAATTAAATTTTCACCCTTATAACTTGATTAGCATGTATTTTAAATTTACACTTATATATCATTTAATCATCACTATGTTACGTGTAGCATTCACAATTATTAAGGTGCTTAAATACATCATTAATATTAATAGTATTCGCAGTTTATAAAAAAAAATCCAAAATAAAAACTAATATATATATCTTTATAGCAAAATCGAATTTTCATTAAGACAAACGTCATATTATTATCAGGCTAAAAATTGTCAAATGTAGATGGAATTTATTAATGTTAATGCAGCTTTAAAACAAAATTATCAGTGCATGATCTCTGACAACTTTCAAGCGAAGTTTTTTATATGTTTAATGTTTAAATATATACATATATCTTTATTAGAATGCTAAATTCTATATATTCACTAGTGTCGAATATTTTATTCCCTTAATGTATGATAAGTGTTTTGGTGATTTTGGACGATTTTTTTTTTTACATTTTTGATTCGCACAGAGCAATTTTTCTTGCCACAATTCTGAGTTTATAGGGGAAAGAAGAGAAGGGAATACTAAACTTTTACATGCGGTAAAAAACACTTGCTGTGTGTGAACCCCGACAAACAAACATTTTCTTAAAGAAAACTACAATCTAGTTAGCCTTAAAACAATTTGACATAAAATTTCCTAGTTTTTAGTATAAACTAATCAAAGCTTGTAACTTTTCTTAATCCGAAAATTGCTATTACATGATATCTAATTAATTTTTTAATGAATGTGTTCACTTTCTAATAAAAAGTTGTTAGTAGTGAATTTATGATTTTCTTGATTTACTAAAAAATTCTAATTTATCTCACACAAATATTGCTGCTTTTGGCATAAATAGAACTTTTTATTTTGATACCTTTAAGTGGGGCATATTTGGGGCTTAATATTTATTACATTTGTGTAGTATCTCGAGACATATTTTCACCATTTTATTTATAACCTAAAAACCATTATAAAGAAATCTATTTAGGTGGCATTATATATTGAAAATTACCTTGAAAACGAATTATCTAATTCAATTTATCTTCAATGGCTTCGGAAGTATTACAAAAAAAAAAATGTGATTAAAATAAATTTTTTCGTTTTACTCATTTCTTAGGTGAACATCTTTTAATTCATATTTCTATTAAAACTTTTAAACTTTTTTATTTGAGTGATTCCATATCAAAACGAATAGCAATCGGATTTGACATCTCCGATTTCAATGAAATTCAGTACAAGTCTTGACCATTGGAAGTTTCTCCGAACTATGAAATTGTAGACCCATGTTTCTCTCGATCTGGAAATATGACGGTTTAAAAAACGAAAAAATATTAAAAACTTTACAAATTATTATTTATTTAACTTCTAATAACTTCTTAAATATACATGATAGATCTTTAGTTATTGCTGCATATTATAGACAAAGATAATACCTTCATAACGATATATAATTAGTTTTCTACAACGAAAGTTCAAAGGTCAAAGTTGAAGAAAAAAATAAAAATTAAAACTATTTTTAAAATTCTTAAAAAATAATATATATGGTTGACATAACTTTTCTCTATATGGATATAAAATTTAAAGTTGAAGCCTTATTTAGTTTAGGAGATATGGAAAAAAATAAAAACCAATTATTAATAACTCCTAAGCTATAGAAAATAAAAATTTAATTTTAGTGTATTTTTAAAAACAAGAACATTAGATCGAAATAAACCATTATAACTCCGAAAATTATACTTTTAAAATTAAAAAAAATATATATATATATTCTACTTTATGCTTGTGCCAAATTTTATGTTGGACACTCATTTATTTCAGAAGTTATGTAAGAAAATATAAACTGAAGTAAAATTTTGTTCATTTTTGTGTTCATGAAAAAAAAAAAAATAACAATTTTTACATTTTTCTGGTTTACTTCATAACTCCTTAACTAATAGAAGCTCCAATTTTGGCACAAATATGGAGAAGGTTTTCATTACCATATATGAACTTTTTGAGCAATAAAGTGCGATTACTTTTGGAAAAAAATATATCATTTGGATTGGGAGGATTCTTTAATCAGAAAAATTGTGATTTGAGTAACCTTATATCTGTAGCGAATTTATTTAAAATCGGAGATATCAAATCCGAAAATGTCTATTTTTTGCTTGTTTTAATGTGAAACCACTCATTAAATTTTTAAAAATGTTTCATTTTTAAAACTTTTCATAATTTTTTTGAATAATACAAACTTTTGAATGAGATACAATCATTTAATTGTTAATAAAGTTTTCAACTATTCAATGATTTCAATTAAACATATCTAATTTCATTTGTCAAGTATTCACCTTTTTTGAATAGAAAACGAGCAAATTTTACGGAAATATTTTTTAGCCTATAAAATTTACATGACCTTTTAACTTTTTATTATATGACCTTTAAAAATGTTGTCTTCATTTTATTAATTTCCTAAACTTAAGCCTAAAAACATTGACTAATCCATCATTCCTTATATATCTATCAAAAAGAAAACCATGGCAAACAGATTTATTGACTTGCTATATAATCTCAACCAAAAAAGTCATTAAGATACTTTTTATTTTGTGAAAAAAAAAAAATTGCCACCTCAACAACTTAACTAATTAGTTTAAAAAAATAAATATGAATTCTTACGTTTTTTTTTTTTTTAATTTATAACCTAAAGTGTAAACAAAAACCCACCTTCTCATATAACCAACTTAAATAAAAAAAGAAATCACACCTCTTTTTGTCTACGTACAACTCCAATTTTTGACGTAATTTCAGTAAAAGAGACCATAAATGAATGACAGGGCATATAATTGTTATGGATATATGTGTATTTCTTTTATTATAATAACCATAATTGTTAATTGACATACCAATATAATAAAAACATTAAAAAAGAAATATTGAGAAAAATTCCACTACAAGATTTAAACAAAATATTCAAAAAAATCACACAACAAAAACAAAAAACCCACGATACAAAGATTAATTAATTGTCAGCATTTAAATAAAATAAAATAAACTGATAGAGAATTTGTTAAAAAATCCAAAACATAATTCAACTGTCACTTTACCAACGAACAAAAATAAAAACGCAATTTTTAAGAAATATTATATTTAATTTTTAACAAAAAAAGAAATTTCCTTTTATGTTTTTGTTTTTTATTTTTGAAACTAATGAATAAATTGCAAAATATCATTATGGCTGAAAAATTGTAAATAATAATTATAATAATTATTAAAGTCTTTAAAAATATTTTCAGCTTTTATTACACCAAAGAAAAGTTTATTTCATTATTTAAATTTTAGGAAATACAAATATGTACTTGAACATTGAAATGAATGGACTGATTAATGATTCAACATAAAAAATCTTTTTCTCTTAGAATTTGATGAATTTAGTTTTTTTTTTTTTTTTATTTATATTTATAGACCAATAAGAAAGTTAAATATTTATTAAATTTGTTTATGAAATCTAATAAAATTTGTTAATTTATTAATTAACAAGTAAATATTATTGTTTAGTATTTTAGCTTTTTTTTTTGTTAAGATTTTATCTAATCATTTATTAAAATGTCAATTAATGTTTTATGGCAGACAAATTGTCTCTGTTCGTGTGAATGTCTGTCTAGAGACAAATATAACAAAAAATTGTTCATTCATCATTTTTTATGTTTGTGGAAGTTTTTTTTTTTTTTTTTTTTTTTTTTTGTTGACAGAATTCTTTATTGTAGCATGAAAATGCATGATTTTTTAACAGATGTTGGGTGATGGGCCTGCGATAAGTGCTTTAACACTTATGTTACTAGGTATATAATTTTAATTTTTAAACATATAAACTCACCAGTATTTTCCAGATTCGATATTTTATTATGGCCCATAATGTTTTATTGAGGTCTGAAACAAAAAATAAAATAAACAATTTTAATAAGCCAAAGATATTTGCCAGATTTAATTGCAGGCGTTGGTTGAGAGGTTTAATTAGGGGAGTAAAACAAATTATGTTACTATTAGTCTTAATTAAATACATTTTTTTATGTCTAACA
>MINK01172985.1:0-20242 GCA_001735545.1 Phormia regina
ATATATATATATATATATATATATATAAAATATCAACAATTTTTTATTGATCCGTAGTAACCAGTAAAGACATATATGTAAAAATGGTCCATACCGTAGTAATTGAAGTGCATATTGTCACTTTATTGACCCTTCGGTAATCGTCGAAGTGATTATGTATCGAAAAAAGTGACACCATGTATTCGTAGAGGAAGCAATAGAAGCCCACGTTAAACCACGTAGTTAATAAAGTGAGTAGTGTAGTCGCACCAGCCACCATAGATTGGTGCGTATACACATAAAAGAGTTAAAGCTATATTTACTCTGATCGTCGTTTACTGTAAATATGTATGTATGTATGTATGTATGTATGTATGTACGTATGTATGTATATATGGAACTCAATACATACATACCTTTATTATCAGTGCTTCGAATCATGTGCAGTAATTATTACTTTTGATTGCCCTTTTATTACTTTGATAGTCCGCTTTTCTTCTATTCTTAATCGAAACAAAAGCTAATGTACCTATATATATGCATGTACTATGTTGGGTCTTGATGTTTAGTATAGCTCATTTTTTTCAGTTCTATTTTAGTTTTAATTCAATTCTCGTCACCGAAAATGGAAAACAAAATAACATCAAAATTTTAAAATTTATGTGTTTGATGAAATATAGTTTATTTCATACCCTTCACCATCTTACCCACAAATAATAAAATTTCCGCCTTAACATATGCTTTCATACTTTCATATTTACAAATCTGCATTTTTTGAAAACTCAATTTTTCTTATTTAGAAAATTTTTTTAATTTTAGTGGGAAACTATCAAATATGACGCACTAATACTCTCAAACATCGAAAATATTATTAATATTATTTGAATAACTCAATAACTTTTATCAGAATTATACATACACTAGTTTGTAAAAATTTTTATGTGTTCAACTTAGAATCGCTACAACTTTGGCGCCCCTCGCTCGAAATTATTAACAGGAACTGATTCTAGTTGCATTCGAGACACAATGTGCGATTGAAGGGTTAAAATCAAAATTAGTTGATTTCTTCCACATGACGCACTACACCAATTTTAACAGTAATTTAGAAAAAAATCGATTAAAAAATAGATTTTCCATTTAAAAAGTAGAGTTTTTCATTTCAAATTTTAAAAATAAGATTTTTTACTTAAATTTTAGAAAAGAGCAGTTGAAATTTGTATATTTTTTTAGGTTTCAGAAAGGATTAATTGAAAATGTCTACATACAATTTGGAAAAAATCAATTGGAAGTGAACATATCTATTTAAAATCCAGTATTGAACAATTGAAAATGAGTTTTTTATATCAAATTTAAAATCAGTTTTTATATTTTAAATTTAGAATATGGCAATTTATAATTAAAGGAACAAATGAAATGAATTTTTTATACGGAATTTAGAAAGAAACAATTGAAAATAAGAAAAATGTATTAAAATATAAAACATTAAATAAGTCGGGGTTCACACACAGCAATTTTTCTTTCTGCAATTCCGACTTTGTAGACGAGAGAGATAAAGAGAATGTAAAAGTTTAGTATTCTCTTCTCCGCTCTCTCTCTCCAGAATTGCGGCAAGAAAAATTGCTATGTGTGAACTCGGGCTAAGATTGATTTGAATGATGACATTTAAGCAAATAAAATTTAGAAATTGTGCGAAATTTCAATTACTTATTCAGATTTCATTCTATATATTAGAAAAATTTTCAATACAAATTTGATTAATAAAGGGTTTATAAATTTTAAAATTTTATTATGAATACGGCAGTATATATTTATAATTGTTCTTTTCTAAAATTGAAAATATAAACAAAATCCAATTTAAATTATTTTCAAAACAATAAAAGAAAAAAATCTAATTTTCAAGTAATCTTTTCTCAATTTAAAAAAAAAATCTTATTTTCAATCAATAAATTCTGAAATTTTTCTGAAAATTATAAATTTCAATGTTTATTTTCAGAAACTAAAAGTGAAATATTATTTATACCCTACATCACCATAGTTAGTTGGGGTATTATGTGTTTATGCAAATATTGTAACGCAGAGAAAAGATTTTCCTAGACCCACCTTAAAGTGTACCGTTCGATTCAGAATCACTTTTTGAGTCAATTTAACGATGTCTGTCCGTCCGTCTGGTTGGCTGGCTGTCCATGTAAAGCTTGTGCGCAAAGTAAAGGTCGCATTTTTAGAGATAATTTGATGAAACTTGGTACATACGATTTTTTTGGCACAAGGACGAATCCTATTGATTTCAGTCATGATCGGCCCATTATTTCACCTAGCCCCCATACAAATGTTCTCCCGGAAAAGAGTTTTAACACTCAAACATACCTTAAAAATTGAAATATTTTAAGGAAATTTAACATAAATAAGTTTTATGGACGCATAAATCTATGTGGCAAATTTCATCAAGATCAGTCCATAATTGACCATAGCTCCCATATAAGACCCAATTTGGGGAATCACCAAAAAATTGCATAAATACATGTGAATCTTAGTATCGACGTAATATTCTGCAAAAGTATGGTTTTATTTTCCAAGTAATACAAATATAGGTCTATAATTGGCTCCTTCCCGAATTTTGGTACACATAGGCAATGGTGTAGGGTATTATATGGTCGGTCTTGACTTCTATCGTTTAATATGTCCTTTTGTAATTAAAAAACTATATTTTCAAAATTTAAATTGGAAAATTTCATTCATAATTGTCTTTTTCTCATTTTTAAATAAGTTTTATATTACACATGGTGCACATTGCCTGTGCACCATGTGTACCAAAATTCGGAAAGGAGCCAATTATGGGCTAAGTAGAAAATAAAAAAACTATTACAGAATATTATGTCGACAGTAAGATCCAGATGTATTTATGCGCTTTTTGGTGATTCGGGAAATTTGTCTTATATGGGAGCTATGGGTCAATTATGGATCGATCTTCATTAAATTTGGTACATGGATTTATGCGTACATAAAACTTCTTTGTGATAAAATTCATAAAAATATTTCTATTTTTACGGTATTTTTGAGTGTTAAAACACTTTGGAGAAATAATGAGCCGATCATGACTAAAATCAGTAGGTCCTTCTTACTATATTAGTATCGACGTAATATTCTGTATTATTTTACTTTTCACTTACTGCAAGTCCATAACTGACTCCTTCCCGATTTTTGGTACACATAAGCTATGACGTAGGGTATCGTATAGTCGGACTTAACTGACTGTACCTTTTTCTCTCGTTTATATTGTTTTCTTAATGAATTTTTGTCATATTCACAAACCAATCTTAAATACAATATTTGTATAAAACATTTGTTTTAAAAAGAATTTAAATTGGGTTGTGAAAATGTGCGTTAGTCTTTATTTTGTATTTAGTGCATTATATTAAAAAAAAAATAAATAAAAATAAGTAATCGTACAATTTAGAGATCAGTTTTCGATATCGAAAACAAGCTCATTCTCCAATGACCATCCAGAGTGCGAGAATTATTCGAAATAGATACCTTTATCGAAGCTTGTGGTCAAGCGGGTATATATAAATTAAATCAAGTACAATTGTATTTATAAATTATTTTTGGTATCTCAAAGCGCGTGGATTTCCTAAATTAAAAATTAAATTCGCATTTATAAATCTATATGTAATAACGACTTATTATTATCCTACAATCGACACTAACAGACACTGAAGAGACAAAGAAATATACACATATAATCACATTTATGTAGTATATTAAACTTTATATTAATTAGTTGGCACAGTTCCTTTCAAAATATTGGATTTATATTTATATATATTTTAAATGGCTCCTGCCTGGCTTATTGGAAATAATATAACAAATTTGGACCAACTGGGTAGGGTGTTAACAAAAATTATTTATAAAACCATTTATAGACCAACTGGGTAGGGTGTTAACAAAAATTATTTATAAAAAAACGAGAGAAGAAGGTATAGTCGGTCAAGGCCGACCATATAATTCCCTAAACCATTGCCTATGTGTACCAAAATTCGGGAAGGAGCCAATTATGGACCTATATTTGTATTAAGTGGAAAATAAAAACATAATATTACAGAATATTACGTCGATACTAAGATTCACCAAGTATTTATTGGCATTTTTGGCGATTCCCCAAATTGGTGTCTTATATAAATGTTATATGTGTCGAATATATAAAATTAAAATATAACAGTTTTTTTATGATTTATGACGTTAATAGTGATTCGAAAAAGTGGTTCAATGGGAGCTATGGTAAAATTATAAATTCGATACTTGAGTAAACTGCCACAATAGATTTATGCTTAATAAACTTTTATATAAATTTCATTAAAAATAATTATACTTATTTAAAGGTATTTTTGAGTGTAAAAACTCTATTCGGGAGAACATTTGTTATGGGGGATAGATGAAATAATGGGCCGATCAGACTAAAATCAATTAGGATTCGTCCTTGTGCAAAAAAAATAATATGTACCAAGTTCATCAAATTTATCCTAAAATTGCGACCTTTACTTTGCGCACAAGCTTTATCATGGACAAACAGCAAACCAGACGGACCCCAACCACCTATGGTGGTGTAGGGCATAAAAACAAGCAAACTAGCATTCTAGTCAGTATTTTCGTGTGTCCAAAAACTACATACGCCCAAAACGTAGACAGCTACCCATTTTGTCTGTTATACGATAATAGTTAATAAATCTACATTTCTAAAAGCGTAATGTATCATCCATCTTTAACGCTTTATAAGTATGTACCTATGTTTTCTGTTGTTGTTTTTGTTTCTAGTATGAGGATTTTGTTCAGAATGATTTTTTTTTTTTTTTTTGACGTCAAGACACATTGATACTAAAAAACATTTCAAATAATGATAAAAAATTGGTAAAACCAAAAACAAATTAATATGTATGTATGTTCATACTTTATATGTATAAAGCTTATGTAGAATATACATATGAACATGATCACATACATACATACGTACATACCAATGTGAAATTTATTTAAATAAATATGCGTATTTAAAATTAACTTAATAAATTGGACCTTTATTATCATTGAAATTATATATTAAAGTACATACTTATATTTATAAAATATACATACATTATAAAAATAATGTATGTAGTATATATATATCTATATCTATATAGAAAGTCTGTAGTGTTTTCATGTAAATATTTGTATGGAAGTAAATCAATAAATAAATGAATGCATGAATTATTATATTATTAGTGTTTAAATATTTTAATAAGCTCAATAGATTGTCTCAAGTTTATTCATCATAAGTTGTGAAAAAGGAGGAAGGCGGTCTTTGAAAATATTTTATTTATTCTAGAATTAATTAAACAATTAAAAAAAAACTTTTGAAAATAATTGGATACAATAAGTAAAATACAAAATATTAAAATTAATTAAGAAAGTTAATTACAATTATATTCTAACTAAATCATTTCATATGCGTGTGTTTTTCTACATTTTCGGAAATGTTCCTGTAGTAGATTATGAATCGAAATTAAATAAAACAATTTAACTCTTATTTATTTATTTATTTATTTTTTTTTTTCTATTACTAACGTTTATAGTAACCACCTATAGTGATTTAGGGTATAATAAAATAATTAATAGAAATGAACACTAACTACTTGATTAAGAAGAGGAAACAACAATAAAAAAAGTAAAACAAATCTAAAGGCATCTATAATAGTATTTGTAATAATTCTATAGTTTAAATAAAACAAAATTGATAGTTGTATTTTATTATTGTTTTTATTTATATTAAAACTACTTGAATTTATTTTGTCGTATTTAATAATTATGTTTTTTTTTTTTTTTTTTATAATATGTAATAATGAATCATTTTTTTTATGAATATATGTATGTATATCAAATAGTTAAATAGAATCTAACATACTTCCTTCCCCAAATATCACTGTTACTAAAACTAATAAGTAAGTTTATAATATTCGGCAGTGCCGAATTTTATGTTCCTACCGCCAAATCAAGCATAAATGTACGTGCGTCAAATGCATACTGACGTAAATAAAAACGTATTAATATAACATTTATCAATTATCAAATTCAAGTTAATTATGTCTAAAAATCAAAATAAATATGACTGGAATTTTAAATTATGAACAAAGACGAAAATAAAATTTAATTAACCTCAAATTATACCAAGCCCTTTACATATCAATAGAAATTTGTCGTATATTTTTATACCCTTCACCACAGGTGTAAAGGGTATATATAAGTTTGTCATACCGTTTATAATTTCCACAATATATAAGATTCGGCACAGCCGAATCTTTTTACAATTTCATTTTACCACATATGGTTCATAAAAAAGAAATGTTTTTTTTTGCCCTGACGGCAAACATTTCGTAACCGACCACATTTTCGATTTTTTTTTTTTTTAGAATTTATAGTTATATCTCATATATGTACTTATTATACATATTTATGTATTATATCACAAAAATGCTTCACCTATGAAGTTTTGGTTTCTGTAAATTTTCACGGTTATATCTCAATCAAATATATTGTAAAATGTACTAAATATAAAATTTGGTACTTCTTCGCTTTCTAAATAAACGGACAATTTAGCTGTACATCTTTACGTTTTAAAAATGGAATGATATAATAATCAACATCCATCATTTTGGAGGTAGGTATAAAACTAATGGTATTTTTTCGTTTTTTAATAATACTGCTTTAATTATATTAATTTTTAATTACTGCTTATTAAGATATGATTTATGTGATTTTTCATGATATTGTAATTTTGTTTTATATAGTGTATTATTATTATAATTTAATTTTTATTTCTGTTCTACATTAACAAATGCAAAAAAAAAACAACAACTAATTTAAATTATATATTGATATTAAAATCAGGAACTTAAATATTAAAATCAAGTTGAACTAATTTTTAATTGATCTACTTATAACAATTTATTAACAAATAATAATAAAAAAAATCGAATAATACAGAATATTGTATTCGATTTAGCCAAATTAGAAGAGTCGTAATTATAAGATTTATGTAAATACATATTTGTTTATATCTGTAAATAAATCTGTAGAGGTATAAGATTAAATAATTTACTTTAACCTAACATAACTTAATTAAAATAATTAAATTAAATTATTATATTAAAAAGAAATTATTAGATTTTTCTCATTATAAATAAAAAATCATAAAAATAACTTCAATAGTTAAAAACCCTGATTACAAAATAAATGAATAAATAAATAAATAAATATTAATTATTATTTTGAGTCGTATTCTAAGGTCTATGAGTATATGTCTAAAGTAAGTTTATTCATAGAAAATGTGTATGTTTCTATGTATAAATACATATGTAAGTATGTAGTATTATTTCATCAAGGAATCAAATTTACGTACTTACGCATAAGTACATGTATGTGTATATGTTTATTCAAATACTTGAAAAATATGGTAAAATTTTTAATGGCAAAAAATATCGGAATTATGTTTTAATAGAATTTAAGAAAAGTAATTTTAAAATATAATTTAAATAAATAGTATATCAAAAGAGAGGTTATGGAAATATTTATAGTATGTAATTATTTATGCATGTTATTATAAATTAAAAAAATATCTTGTTTAACAAAATGGAGGGATTTTTATAAGATGCAAATATATACACAAATAATTAAAAATATTTTATAAGACTAGAAAAAAAAATTAAAACAATTGTTACTACAATAATTTACTAAGGAAAACTAAATTCAACTTTAATTTTCAAACTTTTTTTTTATCAAATTTAATAGTTTCATTCATAATCAAATAATATATTTATCAAAAGTTCATTTAACAAATTTTAATTTAATAATTAACTTCTGCAAAATTTTATATTTACGTTTTAAATAAGGTTTAAATAACACTCTGCTACAAAATCACTCATAAAACTATAAAACAATTTAAAATATTTCCGTCATATTCTTAGCATTTTGAGATATATCCAAAAATGTAAGCGATGTGATTTATTTATTTTTTCTTTTATGTAAAACTTACAATAAGATAACATATTATCCTTTTTATAACTACGAAACTGTAGTAGATGTTTAATATACAAATACAATATTTGCAAATAATATATTGTAATTACAAGTAAAATTGAACTTTCAATATCACTAAACTGCCTTAATTATAATCTATGTATTTTAAATATATCAATTTTAAATTTAATACAAAAATTATTATTTTTGTAAATGACGAATATTTCTCGAACTATAATATGAATTAATAAATTTTTAATTTTTATTCAGGCTCAAGTTCATAATTGTAATAATTCTTATAGAATACAGAAAAAAAATTATTAGACACTAGTAGTAGCAGGATGGAATGCATTTTCTGATCCGCTACGATCTTCTTCAGCATCCATTGTGCCTTTTAGTGCTAATCGTAAAGATCTTATCCATATGATACCCTACACCATTTTCTATATGTACCAAAATTCTGGAAGGAGCCAGTTGTGTAGTGTAAAGCCATTATATTAGCTTCTTAACTCATTACTTGGCAACCAAAGTTTTTGCTGGGCATGAACTTGAGCCTGAATAAAATTAAAAATTGATTAAAAATCATTATTTTATGAACAATATTTGAGTATTGTTCATAAAATAATCGAAAAAAAGACTTATTTATAATATTTTCAAAAAGTTTTGGTAATTTTTCTATAACAGGGTGTAGTGTTATGTTATATACTAATTCTACAATAAATAATTTAGTATAATAGTATATATATAAAAAAAAATATATATATGATAATTATCTGAAAGTGTCAAATATTATAAATTCACAATTTTTGATTTTTGTATATGTATTTGTCAAATAAAAACTTAATTAATATTTTATTTCCTGTATAAGTATGTACATTTATAAAAAAAAAAATCTGAAAATAAATTATACATTAAATTTTTTAGTTATTTAAACGATGCGAGCAGAAGTAAATAAATAAAATTTTGACTTCAGTATCCTAGAATGGATTTAAAATCATCAGTCTAAAGGTAAGTTTAGACGTTTTGTTGAATCAGCATATTTATGTAGAAAAATTTCTTACCAGTGCCGGCATATTATGCAACCTCAAAACATAAGTGTGTTTGTTGACTGCATATGCTGACTATTTGCTAACGGTAGCAATAAACATATGTTAACGATTTCAGCATATCTTAGCTTATTAGTTTTTAACGAATTTTCTACTTTACTGACAAATATGGTATTTGTAAAAAAGTGTTTATATTTATAAACTTTTCAGCATATGAAAAGTTTTTTAACATTTAGAGTTTACGGTTGATAATTACTTCAATAGTATTTCTATTAAAATCAGTTAAATATTTTTTAAGCAAATACAATATGGAAAAATGTAAAATACAAGCTAAATTTTAAAATTATTTTGATGAAATTTTATAAAAATTTGCTAAGATGTCCTTAGTTAACATGTCCTTTTGGAAAAAATTACGTGAATATAGGTGGCTATAACTTGTATTTAAGGCCCATTTCTGAAAATTACTTTAACGTGCACAAATCTCATAAATAGTTGACAGATATCATTAAAGTTGTAAAGTTTAAATCTCGCTACACGTTTTTACAAGAACCGTTCCTCAATTGACCATCTTCGTAGGGATATTTCTCAAACGATATGAATAATATGCTGAATATGATTAAGAAAAAACCAATTTTTATTTTGCAAAATAAATAAATATTTTATAATATAGTTTCTTTCATATTATTTGTGGAAAAAAATCTTGAGGAAAATGATTATATCTTTACTATAACAAGTTTAAATTAAGATTTTTTAACAGTTATTTCACGAAAAATATATTTATTAACTTTATTGAGACTTGAACCATTACAAAAATAAAAAAGTTAAAAGTTGGGCCAGTTGAGATTTAAATCCAAATTACTTTAACATTCAACAAATTTGTATACGATTTAATATATTTTTCATCATTAAAATTCAACATCGTAAGGTATAAAATCAAAATTCGTAATTCTGACAAATTTTTAAACAAAAAATTGTTACTTTTAACAAATCATTTAAACACCTTACATATAGAATATCTGATACAGGCATTTATTGATATGAATTTCGGAAAACATATTCCAATTAAACAAATCGTCTAAACTTAATCATTAATACGAAAAGTGTTTTCGTTATACATGAATGTATCACTCTTTGCAGTATTTCCTTTTGATTTTAGAATATCAAACTTTGTTCTATGGAAATGATCCTTTAAGCCGCAAATATACAGTGAAAGAACTTTCAACATTAAAATTATAACATTATTTTTACATAAAAGTAAATGAATAAATAAATAAATAAATCAAACATTTAGAATTTAGTCTAATATAAGTACATAAATATTTATACTCGAAATAAGTCGTTCTAATATCTTACAAATTTTTTGTCATTATACCGGCATTTATTTTATTGGTGATTATACAAAATTATACACTTATGATAATCAGGGAAACCACAAATATGCAATTGCATGTTTTTTTTCCTGGATGAAGACATATGTAGATAAAGTATACTTATCCGTTTTAGAACAAATAAATCATTTTGACATCGATTTGTTAGTGCGTATTTTTTCATTTGGCGATTTTTTTTTACCAAAATTCGGGAAGGAGCCAATTATGGACCTATACTTGTATTAAATGGAAAATAAAAACATGCAGAATATTATTTCGATACTAAGATTCACATGTATTTATGCACTTTTTGGTGATTCTCCAAGTTGGATCTTATATGGGAGCTATGGCCAATTATGGACCGATCTTCATGAAATTTCGCACATGGATTTATGCTTACATAAAACTTATTTGTGTTAAATTTCATTAAAATATGTCAATTTTTAAGGTATTTTTGAGTATTAAAACTCTATTCCGGGAGAACATTTGTATGGGGGCTAGATGAAATAATATGCCGATCATGACCAAAATCAATAGGCTTCGTCCTTGTGCGAAAAAAATCATATGTACCAAGTTTCATCAAATTTTCTCTAAAATTGCGACCTGTACTTTGCGCTCAAACTTTACATGGACAGCCAGCCAACCAGCTAACCAGCCAACCAGACGGACGGACATCGTTAAATCGACTCTGCGTTACAATATTTTAAAATTAACTTTAATGGATACCATTATATCGTTGATAGGACAGTTTTACAGTCTAACAATAATGAAGATTGGAGTTAGTTAACATTTTAAAAACAATATTTTTTAACGAAGGCATATCTAGCCCAAACCGCAAAAAGTCGTAAGTTCAGTAAAATGTCACTTATGTTAATATATAAAATATATTCATCAAAGCACGATATTTTAACGGTCAGGGATCGATATGATCATTTTTGAACTAATAATAATTTCTAGAATTAGATGGATAAAAATTAGAAGATCAATAACTTCAAATTGAAATGTAAGTAAAACCCTTTGTTTTAATGAAAAACGTATTTTTGTTATAAAATTTTAAAAAATCTTTGGTTTTAGAGCATATTTTTCGTTTTTTTTTTTTACTGCATATTTAATACGCATAAAACCCATTTCTTTAGAGCAGGTTGTGGTTTCCCTGATAATAATCCATGATGTGCAAACAAAAATAAATACGATGGATTAAAACTAAAAAGCTATATTTGAGTTTAGTTTTATGTAATGTTTATGTTTTGCTGTGCTTACGTCTTTGATTTTGTAAAATATTTTGTAATGAGTGTGTAGTGAGAGGAATTTAGAAAAGAATTAGATTCAACTTTACGTTTCATGGAGTCCATTAAGTTCAATACTTTGATGTTCTAAATTACGTTTCAAATCTTCAATTGTGCTAAGTATTAAGGCAGCTTTGTCTGATGTCAGATTTGTATTGAAATCAGTTTTTCCACCAAATGATGACAGATGGTCGAGATCTTGACTATTCGATCTGAGCTGAAGCTTTCTATTGTGTATGGGAAATTCTCCACTTCCGGTATTGTATGTTTTAAAGCGGCGGTGTTGTTGTTTAAAAGGTCCCAGGCTCTCATGATTTTGACGATCTGTTTATATAAACGTGTAAATTATATAATATATAAAGATCATAATAATAGATATCATACCTTTTTGTGAAAGGCTACTACAATTGTCGTTACGATCAAATGATGAATGATGATTTTTATAGATTTTACGTTTTAACGGTTCACTTTGTGGGCAGTTGTTTAATGACATTGAAGTTTCTTTTGTTTGAACTTGATGAATAAAATTCGATTCTTCTATGACGTCATGATATTTAATGTTGGATGCCAAATTAACGTTTTTTTTGCAATCTTGATCAGAATCACTGAGGTGTAAAGGTGTTCTTAAATTACTTGAAGTAAATTTGGAAGATCTTTGCTGAGGTAAAGGTGATGCTATAGGGCTGATGCTTCTTCTTTGAACTAAAGGAGAATTGTTTGAGTTCTTCTTTATGTTCCCTTCAGAAGGTGTATTTTGATTGATGAAATTAGTCAAGTGAGTTTTCCGAGGACTACATTGTCCCAATTTTGGGCTGCCGGGTGGAGAGTGAACATCTAACTTTAAAATCTCAATTCGTTTATTAACAGCAGTTGTTAAGTCCAATTCATTTAATTCGGAGGAAATAATTTTCTTAGGAGAATTCTGCAGTTGCTGTTGTTTTTGAATATCTCTTTTAGGTTCAATTTCACAGTTCTTTATCATTTCTACCCGTTTATTTGCTAAAGGATTAATTCTACGTGGACTAGCAACAGGGGTTTCTCGAGAAATACTAATAAAATAATTTTTTTAATTAGCAACGGAAAAAAACACACCTCCACAGTAAAACTATAACTCATACTCACCTCTGTAAGCTATTTCTCATTGATAGCAATATAGATTCAGCTTCCATTATTAGTTGTCGATATTTAACATCCGCTTCAAAATCTGCCTTTAATAATGCTTTCTCACTTTCTGCAATCGTTAAACTACGATTTTCATGCACACCTGTAAACACTAAGGAACTCGATCGGTGGGAAAGTCCATGCGATGTGGCGTGACTAAATCTGTATTAATTGTTGTAGAATTACTTTTAATTTAAGCAGCAATAAAAATGAGAAACTATGAAAATATACCTCTGCTTTTCATTAATCGCTATGCGTTTTCTTAAACACACAGGTGTTCCCCCTACACTTCGTGTCTCCCTTGGCTTGCGTAATGGCGATTTACAACGTTCCCTACTATCGGAACTCTTTTTGCGTGTTTTATGGAAACGTTTTCGTCTCTTTTGAGCACTGTTGGCTGCTGCCGTAATCATTGTTTGTTCATTTGAAACTTTAAGACTCCTTGAGGTGCGAGACTTATGTGATTTAATTGAAGCTTTTCTGTGTGCCATTAAAGGACTTTCCTGTACATAATAGCATTTTCCCAAATTAACTTGATGATCTTTATGTTCATAAATCTCTTGTACTGAAGAAGTGTCAATGAAATCTATATCTAATAAATCATCAGTGTCACATTCATCACCAGCATCTTGTCCAGTATCCATATCTGTGGGACAGTCAGTAGGATCAGAGTCACTGCTATAAAAATGGGAAAAAATATCATATATAATTTTAATGTTCACCAATTAACTAAGTAAATACCTTAAAATATCAGTCTCTTTCTCATATATATAGCTTTCATCAAATTTTCCCATCATTTCATTTAATGTGGCATCGTCATCACTTGCCACAGCCAAAGGTGCTTCTTGACTTTTCTTATTGCAACTTGGTGCTATTTGCTGATTATAATGTAATTGTAATGAACGCTTATATCTTATGGTATTGGGGGTATAGCATCGTTGTATATTTTCCACTTCTGTCAATGAAGATGACGACTCTGATGACATACATGTCATGTTGCTGGCAAAACCATAAAAATGTGTTAATGAAAGTGTGTGGGTTTGAAAACATTATTTGCAAATTATTTTATATGTATAAGACCGGGCTCTATAATAACAATTAACGCCATAAAAAATATGGGATATATTTTTTTGGGTTTGTCCCCCGTGAAAATTTGAGACGATCTAACGATGTCTGATCATTCATAGAACATAAAATTTATGTACCAAATACAACTTCAAGTAATATTTTTCGCTCGATATATTTTACAAAAATCATTACATTTTCGAAATTCTGCACAAAAAGTTCGAGTAACAATGCAATTTCAAATCCCGAATGTCCAGCTTTTTGTGAATCTGGATCTGGCAATCCTAGGCGTAAATGATTTTGGGTAAACAAAATTATTCGATAGCAAACAAAAATGTTCGAAATGTGAACATAGTGTGAACACGTAATGAAAAATATTTTCCCACTTTTTGGGCAAATAATTATTTAATCTTATTAAATTTTTGTAAGAGAAACATAATCAAATAATATTAGTATAGTACAGTAATAAATTCACTACATATAAGGTAATATTGCTGATCATTTCAATAATTTGATTAGGAAAGTAAATAGAAAAAATTACTATACCGGATTTGAAATTACATTAACCGGATTAACCGGCAACGTCGATTATCCGAAAAGAAAATTTGTAATTGTTTTCTTTTTTTCATCCATTTCATTTTATTTTGCATCTGTTGTCAGGGATTCTAAGTTTTTGAACTATCAAACACCACAATGGGAATAAAACAAAAATGGAAATTCGCCCTGTTTGAATAAGATGAATCAGAGAAATGTTAAATGCAAGTTTTCTGTATTCATGAAAAGTTAGTTAACTAAAAATTTTTAAAAATACTACTCAAAATTTTTACTCAATTAACCGGGAAAATTGATTATCCAGAATGCGTCTGGTCCCGACCGTTACGGACAAACGAGGTCCTACTGTATATAAATTTATAATGTGGAAAAATAATAATTACTTAACTATAGAATTTTTGTGTTAAAATTCATCGATAATCAAGTATGAAAGTACTAGCGGTTAATGGGTTTAAAAATCATTTTATGCGTCTGTTCTGTTTCATATATTATGAAGAAAACTTTTTTCAATCCAAGTCTAAATGGGAGTAATGTAATCATATATTATGGTAAACATATTTTGGATTTGGAAATGTGTGTATAAGACCGCTGCCTATACATGTATTAAGGTTATTTTTTTTTTTATATATTTTTTTTTTTTTTCATCCAATGAAGAAATTTGAAAATAATTTAAATCGTTTGTGATAAATATCATAAATATTAATAACTGCAGTAATTGATTTTATTATTACTGATTTTGCTTTAATAGATATAATGAGCTGAAAATTTTTGAAAATTTATTTATTTTTTATATCATTATTTTCCTTAATATTATAAAAAAAAAAACTATTAAAAAAAAAATATATTTTAAAAATTTATATTTTTTTTTCTGTGATTGATGAAAATAAAAAACATTATGATGCATTTTTATTATTTTTTGAACATTAAAGATTGTTTTTCGATATAAATAATAATAAAAAGATTATTTTTTTAGTATTAAAATCCGACATATGTTATTATTTTCGATAACTCACAACCCCCAAAAAAAGTAGTTAGTGTGCAGCGTTTAAAATGCTACCACAATTTAAGCAAAAACATCTACAATTCCTGAAATCACCAAAAAGTGCATAAATACATGTGAATCTTAGTATCGACGTAATATTCTGCAATAGTAAGTTTTTATTTTCAACTCAGTAGGGTATCATATGGTCGGTCTTGACCGACTATACCTTCTTCTCTCGTTTATGTTTATGAAAATCCATAACAAATAAAATAAGAAGCAAAAAGCCACACACAGAAAACGAAAATTTGCTAAAAGAAGTACGACCATGAGCTAATAGCTGTACGAGCAAGTGCTTAAAGCCACATGAACATGAGCTGATAGGCGAATATCAAAATGTATGTAGAATTAATATGTTGGACATCCCTTAAACATTTGGAAATTTTATTTATTAACATACGTATTTATATATACATATATGTAGAATGCATGTAGAATCAGTTCGCGTTATTTCGTGTCATTTCAAGTGAGGGACGTGAATTTTATTTTTAAAATTTACGAATTATATTAAAAAGAGCGAATAAAAACTGAAAATTAAATTCGTAATCCGAATTTTTCCGTACTATGCTACATACACATGACTTCATAGGACGGGTTGAAACAGCTAATTGCGGTACGATGAATATTAGTTCACTGGTTGGGCCTTAATAGCTCCTGTTCGTGTTACTTTTAACAGATGTTCGTGCGTCCACTAGCCTCTGTCGTGTTTTAATCAGCAATAATTGTGTTCTCAATAGTCAGATACGACCACTTGATATGATGCCCTTTAAATAAGCAACTTTCTAAACATTTTTCCTTTAGCATTTGAAGATAACCTTTTTATTGTTAGCAAAATAAAAAAGCAAAAGCACGAGAAACATTTTTCTGTTGCTGCTTTTTGTATAGATATTTATTTTTGCTGATAGTTGCTTAAAAATTATAACATTTAAAAAAATGAATGGATTTTTTTTAACAAAATTAAAAGCATGACTGGGGCTGCTGCTATTAAACACTAATAGTGCGTCTTCGATTCTTTATTAAAATATGTTTGTAACAAATTTTATTTGTTTTTGTTCGACATGGTACTTGAAATACGTATAGATAATGGTGTTCGTAATAAATAAAATATGCATTTATTTTTATATATCAAGAGAATTGAATAAAATTAGACCCATTCAAAGTGTTATGTACAGATACTTAGGGTAATCTAATTTGTAATGAGGAAAAGTACCAATCTAAGGTGATTAACTCTGTTTTCTATCCGGTTTTTGTATCGTTTTTTCAGTCAATGAGCTGTCGATTTTTTTAATGTTAATTTTTCAAATATCGACTGGACAGGAAAGGCAAAAAAACGGATTTTAAAGGCCACATTTTATTTCAAAAAGGAAGCAACTAAATACTGATATTTGAATTAAAATTTTTTAAATCTTTATAATAATTTATTTCTTACGTTTCAAAAACAAAATAATAAAAAAAAAAAAAATAAAAAATAATAATAACTTTTTTAAATGATTAAATGAAAGTATATTTTTAAATAAAACGTATATTTTTCTCAATAGCTTTGTTTAAAACATACATTGTGTGTTCAGAAGTTACTCTGGTTCTTCGAGTTTCCAAAAATTAATCATGTAATTTGGACAATTCAAATAAGTCTATAGGCATAGAAAGTACATTATAGAAACATTTGTGCATATGTTCAATAAAAATAAAATGGTAAATTTTAAAATATATAATTATAAATCAAATGGAAATAAAAATTTCGTAGACATCAGATAATGATTTAAGAATACTCTGAGCTTGTAAAAAGTTATATATAAAATTTTATGATGATTATTTTCGTTCAATTTTGAAGTTATATTTCCAAAAATAATTACATTTAAATATATTCTTTTGATAAAAATATTAATTTCTGCAAAAAATGGGTTAATCTATTTTTTAAATTTTTTAGCGCAACCCTAAATTATAAAGTACTTACACACACTTATACGAGTGCAAGAGGAAATCTTTGTTATTTTGTATGCTACAGCATGTCACTTACTTGTTGTTATTTTGTTTTATACTCAAGACTGTTGCATCTAAAGTACCATTTCTAATGCCCGGAGAGACGGAACGTTGGAAGTCTCGATCAAGATGTATTGTCGATAAGGCTGATGTCGAGTGCGAAGAAGTTGATGAGAATGTCATTGAAGATGTTAATGATGTGTTCATAACAGAAGCATCTGAACGATGTTGTTGTTGCTGCATAGGATTTATTGTAGAACTTGATGAAGAGGTTTCAGTAGTAGAATACCATGGATTGGTACGTATTCGACATCTTTGTCTAGGCGAGGGAGCTATAAAAATTAACCATATAGTTAGAAGATTGTATGTAAATGTTATTTATATAATTATTTTTTATATATATTGAGGGCTTATATTCAAAACGGGCCACATGCAAAACAACAATTGTTCGGGAGAACATAAAAAGTGTTTATTTTACTTATTTTTCTCAAATTTTTCAATCTGTTCTTATATATATATATATATAATAAATTTTCAATTGCTTATAATTATGAACTTACATTCAAATCCTTTTAAAGTCGGCATAACGATAGTATTTCGAATAGATAACGGACTTTTAGTTTCACTCGTTTCCCACGGGTGAAAATTTGTCGACTTTTCGGTAGAAGGTTCTGTGAAAACATTTTGTTTAGCTAATGCTGAATAATTTTCTTCAATATTACGGTGAGCGAATGAGGTTTTTGGCTGAAAATCGGTACATGTATGAGAAATATTTAAACATTTTGAAGTTGTGGACTTACCAATGGTTCAATGGGTGACATTTCTTCAATTTTATTCAATCCAAATTTATATCGTTGAGCTTCGATAGCTAATGAATTGACACTTTTCGGGAAATAATGTGTTCCGGTCCGCATATTTACATAATACTCTGGAGGTGTGTATCCAGCTCCTGGCGATGTTCCATCTGTTGAGTAGCCAGTCGAATAAGCGCTCTCTGGAGATGATAGGCTCACTATGGGAGTAGATGAATTTCCTTGAAGAGAACCCGGATTAACTCCCGTCCTCAATTTACTTCTCATCCCACTGTAATTTTGTGCGTACGAGGGATTTTTCATATCCCCACGTTGGTTTTGTGCCGTAAACTGTGAACCATTTCTGGGTATACATTCTTCACTTCCTGTACGAAAGCTAACAATTATGGGGTTTGGCATTTTCGACGGCAACAAGCGGCCGTATCGAGTTGAAGCATCATCTTGGGTATATTTATTGTCCGGAAATACAATGTTCGTATGCGTGGGTTTTGGAAATTGTTCAGATTTTGGTCTTTCAAAGTCGTTAATTGCATTATTCAATAGCTTCTCAGGGTGTCTTATTAAAGTGCCGATTTCATCAATTTCTTCATAATGTACCACATTTGGATCTTCAACGGTTTGTTTTGGATCTATCGAGGTGTTAGTGGTAGCAGCAATAGCAACAGCAGCGGAACTACTAAGAACATTCGAGTTTTGTACATTATTAGAGTGCATTGAAGGCTCTTTGGAGCCGGTCGACCACGATAATGAAGAAAACGATGAAGTAGAACAGTTAAGTTGGTATTGCTGTTGTTTACCAGCAATTTTATTATCTTCACAAGAATTTTCCCGGGTATTAGGAGCCGTATGATGACTACGTAAATATTGCTGACTATGATGCTGGGGAGCATACAAAAAATTCTCCGACTTAGGAGAGATGATATGTTCCCTGTCGGGTGACTGCCAACCATATCGACTTTGGGTCTACATATTTAAAAGAAAAAAAATCATTTTAGTTTATCAAATATAGTTAATCTTAATAAACTTACATGATTTTGTATGGGTGATACCTCTCTACGTCTATTGGGACTGGAAATAACGCTACTAGTACAACCCGTATGATTACCACTAGAACTGTTTGAGTTTGTATTGGTTCTATAGGGCGATGAACATCCACTATTATACAGTGTAAAACCGGTAGCTGCATGTTTGTTTTGTTTGTATTGATCTCCAGTTGCAATGTGATCTGCGGGCGATACATTTTTATTTTTATTGCCTTTTTTACGAGGTCTACCCAGATGGTTTTCCATCCATATTTTTATTTTGGATCCGAACATTTTATTACGAATTTAAATTTGTAGTTTTCATTTGCTGCTATATGTAGCTGAGTGTATACATGTTAATATCCAAGCATTTTATATAACATTGGTGGTTTCTTGGCTTCAATATTGGACGGATATAATTGGTCAAATTGCTGAAGAACTAAGACTGTAATAGAAGAATTAAAAAAAAGCTATTAGAATATACAGAATGACAATGACTTATTTTAATGTTAGTACATGCATATAATTTATTAAATTTGTTTAGCATTTAAAGAAATTTTAGTAAAACAATACTAATGTATTTATTTATAAATTTGAAAAAAAAGCCTTTGAATCAGATTTAAAAAAAATCCAAAATAACCATATTTCATTTATCCTTTCATTTATTCCTTTTTATTCAATGTATCTCCAGGGATAAGTTATGAAAGTAAATAATGGCAAAAACAAAACTAACATAAAAACAAAGTGTTTCTGATTTTATCAAAAGTACTCATAATAATAAAATGTAAAAACTTTTATGATAACCTAAAAATATCACTTCTGTAATTCGTACATACAGTTAGGGACAAAACTATTTGTACACCTCATATATTTCGTATACCTTCAAT
>MINK01172986.1:7132-21409 GCA_001735545.1 Phormia regina
TTTTTTTTTTTTTTTTTTTTTTTTTTTTGAAAATATTCAAAAATTAGTTTCCAGAAGTTTTAAACACCAACGAATTTTAATCCGAATAATTAACCGGTTTTTTATTCCAATAATTATTTAAAAATTTGTTTCCAAAAAAATTAAAAACAAACTGTTTTTTATTTGAATCATTATCCGGTTATTTTTCAAAACATATTAAAAAACTTATTTCCCAAGAAATTTAAACACTAACGGTGTTTTATTCGAATAATAAACCGGGACTTTATGCAAATAACTATTAGGATATAAATTCTAATAATTATACGGTTGTATAATATTTAAAAAATTGTTTTCAACAGATATAAATAGCAATTTTTGTTTAATTTTAAAGATTTTTATTCGAATAATTAACCGGTTTTTTATTCGAATAAAATTATTCGGTTATTTTTTTGGAAAATTTTCAAGAATTTGTTTCCAGAACTTTTAAACACATACAAATTTTAATTCGAATAATTAGCCGGTTTTTTATTCGAATAAAATTATTCGGTTATTTTTTTGGAAAATTTTCAAGAATTTGTTTCCAGAACTTTCAAACACATACAAATTTTAATTCGAATAATTAACCGGTTTTTTATTCGAATAAAATTATTCGGATTTTTTAAACTTTAAGAAATTTTTATATCTTATTATTTTGTTTTTCTTTTTAAGATTTTTTAATTTTTTTTTAAAAATTTATAAATTTTCGTAATTTTCCTATTAGATCTTTTTGTTTTTCTTTAATTTTTGTTTTCTCCTCCCCCCAGTTTTTGTTTTTTTTAGTTTACAGGAGCTGTTGGTATGTGTATAATAATAATAAAAAAGGAACAGCTATACTACACTATTATAGATGTACCATTTAGATTATATTAAGTTTATACTTATACCTTTATAATATTTGTTAGAATAATATACGAGTAGTCATCGTATATAAATTCCTTTACATTTCATCAGTAAACCTCCTTCTTGGCTTGGTGTGTCCTTTCTCCAGTTCATGTGCTCTGTTTAAAAACCCTCTAAACATTTGTGTCTTTCTATTCTTTCAACATTTAACTAACAAATGTGTCTGCATTTTTTCCATAGTTTTTTTTTTTTGTTTTTCTTTTAAAGGAAGTTTTTTCTTCTAATGAAAACTATTATGCTTAAGAAGGATTTTTTGTTAGTTTTTGCTGCTAACATTTTTCTCTAAGAGTTTTAGTTATATGTCATGGTTTTTTTTTATAATGCAAAAGAATATATACATATTGGTTTTTAAAAGGTCTAGACTTAGTTCAAACTACCAAATGTAGTTTAAGTTTAGTTTTCATGTTATTTATACATTCGAAAAATAAGCTCATGAAAACAAATTTGTTATTTCTTTAAAGTATAATTTTCCACTTTAAGTATTTGTGTAGGGAGCAAATGAATTACATGGTTTTGTCATCTCATAGCAACTACAATGGAAATGTCTCATAAATTGGCATTATGTTGGATATGGTTAACAAACAGACTTTTTAGGATCAGATTTTTTACCTACAACGATTCGCATATAATTGTACAATATTCAAAATTATTGTTGTTAAAACATAAATTCACAAGCAAACGTTTTTGAGATAATTTTTATGATTGTGCAAAAAAAAAAAAGTAATAATAATACTACAGTGCATTAGAGTAAGGAAGATTTTATATACATATATATTATGTTTAATCTTAAATGCAGAAATTTGAAGTCCATTTCGTCTTATAATATTATTATCGGCTTTGTTCAATTTGTTTACCCTTTAGCAGTGAAATTAAATTTTCAGCTCAAAATATACTTTCCTACTTTCGTATTTATAAATCTACATTAAAATGTTACACATATATCGTCCATTCAATTATACATTTATTAAAAATTACATTTTTTTTATAAAATGTCTTCCGATGTTGCTAATATTTAGCATATACATACCCTATGGAGCCATTTTTATATTCCTATTTTTATTTTTTTGCATTTTGAAAGAATCGCGAATTTATTGACGATTTTCATTTTCCGAAAAGTCTAATAAATCGCAAAAATGTATAAATTCAAACTTCAAAATCTGCAAAAGTTTTTACGTTTATAGTGAATATATTTATCTTATATATACATTTAAACAATTCAAATCTGTTACATACTTTTGCGATTTGACTTTTCGAAAAATTAAAATCGTGAATAAATTCGCGAATTTTTCGAAATAAAAAAAAAAGAGATATTTAAATGCTCCATAGAGTATACACATACTCTATGGAGCATTTAAATATCTCTATTTTTTTGCAAAATATTAGCAAATTGGAGGACATAGAAAATATTTTGGGCGTTCTTTCGTGGAATTGATTGTTATATTTATTATTAATTTATTTTTAGTTTTTGATCCATAACACGGTCGTTTCTGAACGAATAAAGTTTTACATCCACAATTCTTACAAAGATTCTGAAAATATAAACATTCTTGCTCTCCACCAAAAATTGTAGAAATTACAAACAGAATACTAGAAATTCACACGTTTCTAGCAAAAAAAAAATATCACTAATGACAAATTATGTAGATTGGGTATAAATACGCAAATTGTTTCTCCTATATATAAAATATCTAAATAATGCAAAATATTGTTATTTTAATTGCTTAATGAGAATTTGCTTCCTTGAGGACTTTTTAGGTTATAAAGTTTTCTTGGTAAGAGAGTAAATCAGTCTGATAGCCAAGATATGGGAATATACAATTGTGGTACTAACTATTCCTTGTCACACATAGTCACTAGAAGAATATGATTTTCAAAAATCAAAAATTCTTAATTAACTTTAATATTTGTATTTGATATAACCAGACGCGGATCCAGCTCAAGCTTTTAGGGGAGGAAATTCGAATGTTTTTCTTAACTGTTTCCTTAAACTGTATGATTTGGAGCAGATTTTTCATTAATCATTTTCATTTTGGGGAGGGAAATTTACCTTTTTCCCTCCCCGTGGATCCGCATCTGGATATAACTAATACAAAACCACGGAAAATGCGTTTACTCCAAAAGTTTGCAGAAATAAAAATCCAACTTAAATTAACAAAAATTTGGGAAAAATATATATTGAGTAATTTTTTTAAATTCGTATTTCTTAGACTAAATATTAGGGTATCCAATCGATTTCCTGCCATTCGGTTATTTGATTAATTTTGGTCGATTAACTGTTCGAATAATTGAAAACTTTCCGAATATATTGAAAATTATTTTAAATTAAAAGCATAACAGCAAAAAGTTTACTTAATAAAATGCGAAATTCTCGATCCTGTAACATTATTATTTAATTGGATCTTTCAACGATCATAAGGCCATAAACATGAAAATATACTTATAACAAGAAATGACTCTGACACAGAAAATAAAATGGGTTATATTAAAAAGACTGATTTATTAAAGTTGAATTTGAAGAACATTTTATAGTATTAGGTGGAAAGTCCAATTTTCTCAGACAATTTTCAAATATATAAAAGCTTTAAAGAAATATTAATAAATTTTAAAATTTGTTTATAAATAAGGCAGTAAGTCTTTAAATCACAATTAATTGATTAAATTTTATAATTAGTGATATTTATATGTCTAATATGTATTACTAAAATAATTCGGATAATCGTTTAATTTGCTATTAATCGGTTATTAACAGATCAACTTATAACATCTAATAATTATTTGTCAAATAAATCGATTAAAATGAAAACCCGATTAATTGGATACCCTACTAAATATAATGAAAAACATAAATTAAAAATTTCAATAACATCACATTTTAACCATTTGATGACCAAATGAAATATATACTGTTAAGAAATTACTGTTAAGAAATTTTTTAATTATTAATACTTCTAGATACTCCACAGTATCTAGAAGTATTAATAATTACTAAAAGCACTGAAACAATATTAATAATAAGAGGAGAACAACACCAAAACACCAATACCAAAAGACTGTTATTGAGACATTATATCAAGGTATATGGAATACTAATTTTGGTGAAAGACTATAGCTTTTTCTTAGTAAAAAAATGATAAAAATAATATGATAATATGAATATCATTTTATTTAACTTTCTACACTATATTTAGTGTAAGGAATTAAAATTAGGTCGAGTTAACACTGTTATATACATTTTTTTTCATACTTTTGATGGCTATGAATTATCTGCCAGTGCGATTTTAATAATTGTACCATTTTTGAGATTTAGGGCATTTTGTTTGTTAAAACGATTCAAAACGTACTCTAGAATGAAGAGAATCGGTTATTTATTTATTGAGTATAGAAATACAAAGACTTCAAGGCCAAAATATAAATATGTATTACACAACAATAATAATCCTGAGTGTTATATAAAAACTTAAAACTAATTCTATATAAAAATGTTTAATTATATCACAAAAAAAAAAAAAAAAAATATTATATCCAAAAAACATATTTGGCTCCCCAGCAATAAAAATTCAAATTATATGTATTATTAGTAACCAAAAAAGAAAGAACAATATATGGTTAAAAAGTAGTCATGAGACAGGTTCTCAGGGCTAGTAACCGGTCCCAATTCCGGAACTTTTTATAAGTGGAATATATCACTTTTACATGGGGATGGCTAATTACTTCCTTGGCACAGGTCACATGATAGGTCACAAGACTGTTCCAAATGGTTTAGTCTCGATTAATGCAATACACATTTTTTTATAGTCTTCAATGGTAACCTCTCAGACACTGATTGTCATTTCGCGAGAGTCGCTAATTGCGACTTTTAACAAGCATGTTATAAATTGAGTCTCAAATCTTAAATAGCGTGTTTTTGTGTCCTCTGGTTCACAATTGAAATATTGGTGACGAGTTAGGTGTCAATTGCTAATCAACTGGTACTGAGGGACCAGTTCATTACTCCAATTGGTACAAATTTCCCGCTAGGTAATTTTAAACCGATTGGTATAATTTCTAAGTTAATTAATGTAATCTTCATAGAAGTATTGTCCTATTTCTTATAAATGAAAGAAGCATTTTTATTTTATGAGAATACAAAATCTGTTAAAAAAAGGAAAACTCTAAAACATCTCATTACTTTCAATTTATATAGAATGTTAAAAAATACTTAGATGTTAAATTCCATGAACAAAATTAATACAAGTTTTTACTCAATATTCTTACAGTGTTTATCAAGAAGTAAGAAAACGTCATTTCCAAGGGGACAACAAATTTATAACACAAACGCAATTAAATTCGCTGCAGGCGATTTTTTGAATCATTCCACTTTTTTTCTTCTTTTTTGTAATAATAAAAAAAGATGAATAAGATTTTTTAAGTTTAAACAAAAATATAAATTGAACTAAAGGATCTCGAGTAAAAAATCATAAAAATAAATGTTGTTATAACTATACGCCCTAAAGAAATAAACATTCTGATAAAGGTTAACAATGATTGTAAATGCATTTAGTTTATTTATATTTTTGCTTATGTAAACTTTTTTCCGTATATAACTTTTGATTTTATAAGTATTTAATCAATTGATATTGTTGTAATAAAAAAAAAGGAAACCAAGAGATTCTTTTTGCTGTCAATAATCTGTGTGTTCTGTTGTTTATCATCAAGTTCGTATAAGAAGAAACTGAAACTAAAAAGAACACATGTAAATGTAAGTGATGCTCATTATAAAACAATCATTTTTGGAATTTTTGTTAAAGTTTTTTTTCATCTCTTCTTTCTTAACCTAAAGCCAATAATTCAACAACTTGAAATTTAAATATTTTAATAGAGAAAAAATCATCAAAATACTTGACTTTTTTATACAAATTAATTGACTTGAAAATTGAATATTAGATTTGGTTAAAGAACTAAACCATGGGCCACCCATTTAGTTTAAAACACTTGACTTTGTTTTGATTGTGTAACATTTATTTATTATAAATTTATGTTTGGAGTAAGAAAAAACGGAAATAAATTGTTGAATGACAGATATTTTTGAAAAAAAAAAAGAAAATTGATTAAAATGTTAAGTATTAAAACATATGTATTTAAATAGTGAAGAATCCGTATCTGTAATTGAAGATAAGGCTTTTGCTTGTTATAATTCACATTAAATAATTAAATATCTATTTTTATATGAAATCGCAATTGAAAAATTATACTCTTAATCAAAAATTAATATTTTGTATAACTTCTTAACTAAATTAGTATTAAAATTAAAAAATGTCACAAGGAGGAAGAGTTAAAAAAAAATGTTGAAGTATAATAGTTTGATTTTTTATACGTCCAACTTTGAACTTTGAACTATTAGAATATGTAAAATGTTTTCACTTTAGTATAAAAAAAATAAATAAATTAAATTCGTATGTATAATTTGGCAGTTATAAGACCTAGGTGTTAAGGATTTTTAGTTTAAGAAATACTTCCATTGTATTTTTATTTAAATCTAATATAAGCAGCCTTTTTCGGATTTAAGATATAACAAGTAGACTACAATCACAACACTCTACCATTGTTCGTAGATCCTGATGATCCAAATCAAAATAATTCCAACCTTTAGATTCGACTTTAGCCTAATTTAGTTAGGTCTATCAAAAATGACATCTTTAAATTTGTCTGCTCTAAATTCTAATAAATTTGTTTAAAGGAAAATTTAACATTCTCCAAAGCATTTGAGAAGCTTTCACCAGACTGCAATGTAATGCTATAAAATTGTTCTTAAATAGAAGCTTTGATGCTTAATTTCAAATGTTATTCACTTTTTTATATTTGTAAATAGAAATTCCGCAATTCTTAAAAAAAAACTTTCAAAAACTTCACAAAAATCGATTTTTTATATTTTTAATATCTTTCCAACAGATATCGAGGATCAAAAATATATTTTGTCAAAACATTTGAAAGATATATTAGTGATATTCAAAAAATATTAACATTTTCTGATTCCAGCTAAGCGATTTTAGAAATTAATGCGAAAATTTAAATTTGTTGAAGCAATTTATTTCCTTCAGAATACATATTTTGTATTTAGTTATCATTAAGAAATATATAAATGTTATTTTAGAAAACGTCTGTATAACAGAAAATAGTAAAAAATGGATGCGTTATAACGAAAAACTTAACTTGGTTTAGAAAGAAATTCATTTTTAGTCTCTCAGGTTAAATATCTCACAAACGTAAAGTGGTAAGTTATGATCCCGACGATGGTGTTAACGAACCACGATTGTTTTTAATATGTTAATATTCGGAATGTCCATATTATATGACTCAAGCTCAAAACTTAAAATTGCCTACATTTCTAGTTTCTCCATGTGAAACTTATTAGCAATCAGACCAGTCAATTTTTTTAAGGATTGGGACACTGTGCACTGTGCCTAATAAATAAAGAAGATAATGAAATTGATATAAACAATATCGTCATCTATTAAACACCAAAAAACAAATAGATAACAAACAAATAAATAAAAAATAAATAAATAAACACTTTACACTAAATTTAATACTTTAGCCACTGTCGAAGTAACAAAAACAAATAATAAAAAATAAAACACCAAATTATTTAAAGCAAACCAAAAATAAAGGCCATAAATCCTTTAACGCATAAACAACATTTTTATAGCGATAACAATTGTTTGGATTTTATTTCCATTCCCCAATTGTTTGGTACGTGGCCCTTGAAAATAACATATGAATATGATTCCATAACTAAAGGCACAGGGGAAATTGTATAGAAAACTAACTTAAATATTATGAGACTGTGTGGTAGGTAAATGACTTTTAGTTTCAAGTGCTACGAAAACTCATATGAAATAAACAATTTTTAGCTCATTATGTTAAAACCATAATAGACCACACACATTCAGTTACTACCGCTTTTGAGAAATACAGAAGAAGGAGAAAGTATTTGGTGTCACATGAATACACATTTATTTAACAGATCAATATTTTCATTTTCATGTTTTTTTTTCTCTCGCTCCCTCTCTCTCGCTCTAGTTCATTGTTAAAATATTTTGTTAAAATTTGTTAGTATTTTGATAACACATCATAATTCAAACTCTTAAATGCAAGAAACCGAAAAAAAGGATTTTCAAATAATTTCTATGAAAGGAAGGAAAGGAAATGCAATGAATATTTTTTAAAACAATAGCAGACATTCTGTACGCCTGCGCTTCGTATTACAACAAAAATGTTATAAAATAAGGAAAATAACTGTTTAACCAAAACTAAAGAGAAAGTTAAAAACAAACCTTTGAATTATCAAAACTGTTATGAAAGAAAGATATATATGTATAAATATACATATATTTGCATATTTCGTTGTACTTTTGTTACATATTTTATTTAAAACAGATGCAAATTCTATTTTTTAGAGACCGTATCTAATAGAGGACTTTTTTTCTATTCATTGTATCTTATGCAAATTGTGTATTTTTCAAAACAAATCTTTAACTACTTATTTAGTTTTCTCAAGTTATTGTTGTTGCAGAGGCAATTTGTTATACTTAGTTGAAGCTATAGAGTTTTCCTTCACTTGCCAGTTGTTTGGAAAATTCGTGGAAATTTGTTGATATTGTTTCTTTTTTTTTTTTTCGTCGTCTGCTCTATTTGTTTTGTGATCTAAATAAAATGACACAGCAGCACCTTTTTTGGTTTATGTCATGTTTGTCATGCTGTTTTTTGATATTTTACAAATATCTTTAGTTTTGCAAAATTTTATATATATTTTGTGTTATTTTTTCTATTTTTGCAAGTTACCTGTTGCGTTTTGGTTATATAAAAAAAGTAAAGAACAAGATAATGATAAAAAAAATTATGCAAATATTAGTAAAGTAAATCATTAAAAATATAAATGAATGATGAAATAAGGTTTTTTTAATGCAAAAATTTATCAGAGATAGTAAGTAATTGCCAAATATTTAATTTGCAAAATATTTCAAATTATTTTTTCGATTTATTGGCGGATGAAAGTGCTGAAGAAACATTTGGTGCTGGTTTTAGAAATTGTTACGGAGCGAAAGGGGTTTTCATTGAAACAACTTTTAATATCAGTACAACATCAGTTATGTCCCTGATATCCTGAGATTTTTGGTTTAAAAAAAGTTATACCCTAATGTAATGTGTGGGAAATTAAGCAAAATGACAAAACTCCTAATGAAAAAAGATCTAAAAAAAAAAAATAATAAATCCCAAATTGTAGATTTTATTTCATAATGAAAAACTCTCATGCCGGAAAATGAAATAATTTCAAAATGTAATGAAATAAGTTCCAAATTACGTACAAGTGCATATTTTAAAAACTTTAAAGCTTTATAGCCTGTTTCTCTATGTCAAACGAAAGCTTTCTTTCGCCTTCTAAGCGATAGAAAACTGAATTTTGTTTCTCTAACTCACTTTTATGCGAATAATGAGTCGAACGACAAGTCGAAAGAAAACGTAAAAATTTGGTTTCTGTATTTCGAACGATAAGAACCAAAATGTCAAAATCGGTCACTTGCTATTTTGCTTTCGACTGGTTGAATTTTTTAAATAAAATTAGGAAAAATGTTCACCAGGACATTGCAAACGATCCTTAATCATGTTTATTATTCATTTTGTTGTATTTGGTATCCATAAATGATGATTTTGTGAGAAACAGGCTAATAATATTAATATTTAAGAGTAAAAAAATGTTCTTGTATTCTATTAGCAATTGAATGATTGTTATTGCATTGCAAATGTATCTGCAGTGATGTTATTATTAAGAAATAGTAAAATAAAAAAACCATTTCTTCTTATCCATTTCAGAACAAATAAATAATTTTGGCATCGATTTATTAGTGAATATTTTCACATATTTTATCCTTTAGTGCAAAAAATATTTTTGCGATTTTTGTTAATATAATTTGTTCTTTAAGGGCATATTTTATGCTTTTGGAGCATATTTTAACATTTTAAGGATAATATTTTTATACCTCATGAAATATTTTTTTTTTTAAATTATTTTTTAAAATTATATATAAATAAATATTTTTTTTTTTTAATAATTTTGATCTTTTCTGAATTTATAATAATGTCTAGAATTAGATGGGTAAACAAATGAATGATCAATAACATCTTTTTAAGATGCAATAAAAAAATTGGGACACAAGTTTTAACACGGGTGATAAATTTAAGTTTTGCCTTATTTTATACATCGAAACATTATTAATAAAACCGTTTGTTTTAGTAGTTTCCTAGGTTATGAGTAACAAATTACTAAAATAACACACTTCAAAATTATTGAAACAAAGGACTTTTTATTAATTAATCATAAATTTCAGAAAATAAAATAAATACTTAAAATAAGTTCTTACTTCTTTGAAAAATAAAACAAATTCCAAAATACATTTTTGACTATATTTTATAAATTATATACATAAACATCTTAATACAAGAACATATTTGTAAAACTCTAAAAAGACTTTTAGCTGTACTACACAAAAATAATGTATGTTTGATAAAGGTTTACTATTTTTTTGTATGTAAATTTCCATAAGAAAAAAGTTAGTAAACCTTTATTAAGCATACATTATTTTTTATGAATAAGGCTGTTTATATTTGAGGGAAAATGTGAGTTTAAAAATCTACTTAGAACTGTTTATTGGTTAAAATTAATTTAAAAACCCATACACAGAAAAAAGCCACCAATAAACAAAAATATATGAAAATAATTCATTCAATCAAAAACTTGTTCTCACCAAAATTATTATATCAATTACTAAAAATTTAAAAAAATGAAAAGTATAAAAATATTTCCAATTAATAAATTAATTAAATCAATCAAGTAGATGACTGAATGAATTAAAAATATGAACTAATCTGTTTAAAATACATATTTTTTTCAAATATATTTTTGTAGATTTGGTAAGAATATATTGTTAATATCTATTAAACATTTTATTTGAAATTGAAATGAAACTCCAAAAAAGTTTTTTTATAGTCATAATATTTTTGCTGAAAAAAAAAAATTTATTTTCAATCAAAGTGTTTGAATTTACAGATTGTTTGATAGGTCCTATTAAAAAAAAAAAAAAATTTGCTTTGGTGAATTTCTTGATTGAATCAGAAAAATATTTTTTTCTGTGTAGTTATCCGTATAATTAATAGTACAAAAATATAGTACTAATTAAATTCTAAAAAGTAAAGTAAAGAACACAAATGCAAGTTTTTAAATTAAGCTTCAAATTATTATTATTTTTATTATTTTTTTTTTAAATATATAAAACGTATGGAAGCTTCAAGCAATTAAGAAAACTTGTTCTAATTATAAGAAGAGACATTATGTAGAGGCCTTGAGTTCAAAATGTTGTAATCACAATATATAACTATACCAATTTTCCTAAACAGTCACTCCTACTAAAGTTGCATTACAAAACTTAATCCCCTTGCTACAATCACATTCTATATGAATTAATCGCCAAATATAATTTTCTAACTGCTGCCACCAAATCTGTATCTTTCTTTCGGCATTTAAAATTTTCTAGATATGAAAATTCAATACAAATCGTTAACAAATTTCTTGACACACCATTCCCATACAGACAACATTTTTAACATTTATAATACAGAGACATAAGGATTATTGTAGTTCAAGTTGTTTTTGTTGTTCGGAGTTAGTAAAGCAACATTAATAACACAAATTCATATGCAAATTTTGTTACTATATTTCTCGGTTTTTTTTTTCTTTTTCTTTTTGTTCTTGTGATCTAAAAATTCTATGCTTGGCTAAAAGTCTTTGTAGCCTGATTGCATGGGTTATTGTGTCCAACAACAACAAAAAACATAAGAAACAAGCAAAGTGGGTGGATTAGCGTGAATTACAATTGCTGCAACATAAAAAAAAAGTTGAAAAAATGCCGCACTCAGCAGGCTTGTTGTAACAACTTAAACGAACAACAACAATGAATGTACTTGTATCATGTCTGATTACTACAATTGAAAACTCCTTTATTTTTGACTTGACTGGGCCAAGTTATAAGATTTCACCATAATACTTACAAGACTTCTTTTATATTTTTAGTAAAAAAAATAAGCTTCAACAACAAAAGCAACTAAACATGCAAAATACCACCACTACAATAACAACAACGTAGTATGTAAATATTCTCTATTTCATCTACTAATTTTGCGCATGCGCAACATTTGCATGTTTTATTTATTTTTATTATTTTTTCTTATTCATCCTCCAAAGGAAACTCCAAAGAAAAAAGAAGTCAAGCCATAAGTTGATTTTAAAGGAAGTTAATATATTACAAATTCATTGGTTTGTTCATTTGAATCTCTTAGATGGTTTCAACTAATACAATGTCCTCCTTCTTTCCCCAGCAATTTGTTTGTCGTCTTCGTCATCGTTTCCAACGAGTGAATACTTTACATTTTCATTCATTTCGTTATAAGAAATTCAAAGGAAGTTTTGTCCACAATTCCCCTGCCACGAGTTGTTGCTGTTTGTTGTTTATTATAATTTATGTATGTCTCCTGTCATAATTGCGTTACCACTTGCCAAATGAGTGCCTAATGTGTGTCGTAGTAGATGTTTCATATTTTTGCTTGGCTTGTTTTATGAACGTTTTATTTTTCATAAGGTTTTCTCTTGGTATTTTCGTTTTTGGTTTCTAAAAAGAAATAATTCATATTTTTTGTATTTTTTTTTTTTTTTATTATTTGGGTGGGTTTTTAATTGACTGCATTTATTTGCAATAAAAAGAGAAAAAAATTGAAATTAGTTTTATGGTCGTTTGTAAGAAATGACGTTATGTGATGTATTTTTATTTAACATGTAATTTGATTAAGGAAATTTAAAAACTGAAAAATGGAATTAATTTTGAATAAATATCAAAAAGTAATGTAAGAAGCATTACCAAGTAAATACTACTTTTTTATTGGCTGTTATTTTCGCACAACAGGGTAAAATGTGTTAAAAGTGGGAAATAAATAAATTTTGAAATCCAAAGTAACAAATTAGTAATGGAACCATCAATTTAAATTACATTAGTGTAGTTTTCTTTAAGTATTCGTAATTTATATTTTGTTCAAATATTTTTATTTATTTATTTATTTATTTATTTATTTATTTATTTATTTATTTATTTATTCATAAGTATGTATTTAAAATTCTAACTTTTTCAGCCTATTTTATTTATTAATGAATAAACCTATATATCGAATAAAGAAAATTTAAATCATTATTTTTGAAAAAGTGTGAATTTAAAAAAAAAAAATTATTTATGTTTTACTTCTCAATCAATATAATAAGAAAATGTAAATATTTATTGGCATCACGCTTTTCTTAGTTCAGCATTATTTTCGATATATTTTCATTCCATGTATGGACGGACAGACGTTAACGTTATGCCAAAAATAATCTTTGTATTCTAGAATTAAATTATTTATCTAATAAGAATTAAAAAATAAAACGAAGATACTAAAATATTGATATCAACTTTCCATTAATTAAGCGCCATTTTAGATAACTTTTAAGTTCCCCAATGTGTTCCGTTAAAATTAATACTTAAATATGGACTTTATTCAAAATTAAGTCCAGATTGTTATTATTTTTTAAATTTTTAAAAAATAATAACAATCTGGATTTTTTTTTTTAATACTATCAAAATTTTTGATCACATTCAGAAATTGAATTAGAATTTTTAATATAAAGTTTTTTACTTCGAGAACTGGGGTCATTTAAAAATGTGATTTAAAAAATTAAGGCGGCATGATTATTTGTATATAAATTGATTTCTGCACTGTAAAGTCAGCATTGCTCTAAAATATTAAATTAAAAATTTGTATGCAAAAAGTTTTAAAAAATTTATCTTTTTAGTGATTATGTTTAGATTTCAACGAAACCCAACGAAACTCTCCAAGCAGAGACCAAAACACTGCAACTTGTTTATGGTCCTTCCAGTCGGAAATTATATAAATCTCCCTTGTGTACAACTGAATACCGTAGGGTGTTTGAAATTAAAAATTATTTTTTCCCACGGTATAATTTGTTTTTAAGCTAATTAATTTTTTCAAACAATGAAACACAAATAAACAAAAAAAACATACACAGACAATTTGCAACCTCGACATGTTAAGTCCGTTTGAACTTTTTCTATTTGTTTAGAAAAAACATCACGTTTTGTTTTGTTTATTACTCGTTTCATATAATTAATGTTTTATTAATCAAAAGTTCAAAATCATTTATCTCAACTAATCAACTGGTATCAACTTCTGTAATTCCCTTTCAATTCAATTATTATGGTCTATTAGTACAAAAAATAAAAAAAA